>CAEGAE010011950.1:0-78553 GCA_903067095.1 Girardinus metallicus | reverse complement strand
TATATATATATATATATATATATATATATATATAAATTCCCCTAAATAGCTCAAGTGCTTTGGCCTTTTAGACTCCAGATTCTTAGAGACCAAATTAGTAAAATGGCCCTTTGAGTCTGCTCAGCTAGCAAGTGAAAAACAAAAATCCTGATGGGTTTAAGGGTTAAAAATACCCCAAGTTAGACATAAAAAGTCATAGCAAAACCTTTAGACAATGGAATAAGTTTAGAAAAACAAACATTTCACCCCAAAACTTCCACACTGTAGGAATTACGCATCAGTCAATTCTTTACACACGTGTTCCCTTCTTAAGTTTTAATGTTTTCCAGAGATTTCAGAAAGCATTTTTGGTACTTCTTGTGTACATAGCATTTATGTCATGGTACGTGGGTCTAAAGTTTCTACTCTGTATGCACTCCAGCTGGTGTATGGTTTTTGTGGATGCTCAGTGAGGTTAGAGATTAGGATTTATTTTGTAGTTTATGTACAGTCTTTGCATCTATGTGTGTGTTCTGTTATGTAGTGCTCATTTCTGAATATTTGTATTGAGATTTTTTTTTTTTTTTTCAGTGGACCTGTAATTTTATGCTGTGGTTATACAAGTGCTGTAAATAACTGTACAAAAGCCTCTTCATTTTCATATTTTTCTATTCTAGTCAAACAAAACCAAACCAAAGTCGTGGTATTTGCAAACATGTTTTATTAGTTGGCATTCCAAGTACTGACATTGCACATAATCCCTCCAACAAAAAAGGAAACCTAAAACTCGAGAAATAAAGCCCCCCTGCCCACCCCCCCCAATCAATCCATCCAAAGCCAGAGATGAAAGGAGCACAACGCTTCCACCGATTCAGGTGGTACCAGAACTAAACTGACTCCCAACGCAAACCACCAGCTGCACACCTACTTGGGTTTCCCCTCAAATCAAATTAAAAAGCCAAATAAAAAACAAGGCTGGTTCCTCTGAATACCTGATCTACCCTTATCTGGTCAGTTAAAGAAAATGTTCTAAGAGGGGTTGGAACGACTGAGACACCAAGCAGATTGTCCTTTCCCATTTTCCCCTCCGCTTTAAAGGTTTTTAACTTTTTAATCACACACCCATCGGTATCACCTTTTCTAACCTGCCGACTCCTCGCCAACCAGTCAGTATAAACAAGTTGAGAGAGAGAGAACGAGGGGGTGAGGGGAGGGGAGAGCAGTGCATGTTGTGAAAGAGGTCCAGCTCTCGAACCCCAGGACTTACAAGAAAAACGCAAAGGAGGCACAGGGATTTCAAACGGTGAAGAACCAAACGTCATATGCCTCTAATCTTGAACGAGGATTAGGCTGGTCTTTAATCCTGGTTTGAGGAAAAAAAAAAATGCTTTGTGTTTCAACTAAAGTCTAAACTTAAAAAATGTCCTTAAAGACTCCATAAAAAATTGCTTTTATCCCTTTAATGCCAGCATTCTGCTTTAAACCAGTCCACGTCTGTCGAGAGACCACCCGTTTGTCCCATGATGCACGAGCGGCGCAATCTCAAACTGTCCGAATCCAGAGTCACTCAACTTTCTTTGGCATCAGGTCCCATCTCCCCCCTGGGGGCTGAGAGTCTGAGGCAAGCCTGGGTGCAATCACTCTGTTGGGGCTTCAACTTCTGGGGCGACCTCCGCCTGAGGGCAAACAAGTTACAATGCTTCACAGTAAACGTACAAGAACACTTCATTATGCTCAACCCTTTACCTCAGGAGATTTTGGCGTTTCAGGAGAGGTTTTCGGAGAAGACTTTGACGATTTGGGTGTCGATTTTTCCTCTGCTGGTTTTGAGCTCTGAGGAGGGGTCCCAGGCTCCGAGCCAGACTTCTCTGTGTCATTCTTCATGCAAGACAAAAACCAAGTACATTTAATAGAAGCAATTATTCAGAGGCTTTTTGTTAAAAAAAACAAAACAAAAAACAAAACAACTTGCTTTTGATGTTGAGGATTCAGAGTTCCTCTGCCTGCGCCGTCTGGACGGCCGGCGTGCTTTCAGGCCTTCTGTCGACGTCTCGCCGTTGGTCTGGACACTCTCAGGAGACTCCACATGTTTTACCTCTGCCTGCTGTTCCTTGCCTTCTTCTGAAGCTGGAGGTTTCTGGTCAGCCGCAGACTGATCCGCAGGTGTGCGAGGGCGGAAGGGTCTAGATTGATGGGGAAAGTGTTTAAAAACTAAACTGGTACGGACGTTGTCACATTTAAGTACAACTTTAGGGTTACCTGCGGTAGGGACGGTAGAATCTGCGCCTTTGTGGCATCTGCTGCGTCTGATCACCCTCAGCAGCTCCATCTTTTTCCTCTCCAACTTCCCCCTGTTATTCCAGCAAAATTTAATTAAAGCCAAACAAAAGATAAAAAAAAACAAAAAAAAAACCTAAACATTCAGTCTGCTTTACCATACATTTTGGGTACCAAGTCGCGGTCTGCGTGGCCTACGTCTCCGGGGTGGAGGCCTAGTTGCCCCCGTCTCCTCCGTTTGCTCCCCCTCTGGTGCAGGAGCTTGGTCATCGGCTGGTGTACTCTGGTCTGCTGGACGAGGGTTGCGGGGGAAGAACCGCCGACGGAAACGCCGTTTGTTGGGAGCGTAGCGGCTGCCTTTAACCGGAATGCCACCCGGACCCGTAACGTTGGCCGCTTCCGAGCCCTGTTGAGACAACGCACCAGTTCTTGAACAGGCTAGAGCTTTCGATGCTAGAAGAACCCAAACACGCCTTCGTTCTCACCTTAGTTGCTTCAATTACGTCAAACTCTACGACTTCCCCATCTCCAACACTTCGAAGAAACTTTCTAGGATTGTTCTTCTTGATGGCAGTCTGGAGGAAGAAATCAGTCAAAGGAATGGTACAATCAAAGCAGGATGAAGAAACTTAATCCTACCTGATGAACAAAGACGTCTTCTTTAGTGTCATTCCTGCAAGAACCGATAGTTTAGCAGTTGCACCAGATGTAGGGATTCTGACAGTAATACAAAGTATGAAGCGGTACCTGTTAATGAAGCCATAGCCGTTACGGACGTTGAACCATTTCACTGTACCTTGAACTGCCAAGGCTGTAACAGAAGATTTACCAAATAGTTTTTTTTTTTGTGTTCCCCCCTTTTTTTTTTACATAAGACATGGAAATACAGGCCATTTTACAGAAACCATGCCGTTATCTTGCCCTCGTCATCAATCATTAACAGTCAGACTTTGAAACCAGGTCTGATCTGGGTCATGAGGGAGAGGAGCAGAGTGACGATATAACCTGTTTAACACCTTCAGGAGGCTAAAGGCTAGAGTCGTGATTCATCAAACAATGATTTCAGCTTTTGTCAGGAAGCAGTTTCTGCTGGAGTCCACCTACAACACCGTTTAATTGGTCCACGCGTTGCTTAGGGAAATGATTTGCAGCTGTGAGGACCTCACCATATCTGGGTCTTGTGCTCATAATGTCAGGAGGTCAATATAACTTTCTCATTTGAGACAAAAATTAAGCACAGTCAATGCGATAAATAGCTGTATCAAGTGAATTATTTCTACAGTACGGAGATTGGATGTTTATAAGTACAACACGTGTCACCCTGTACAGTAAGCCATAATGATTTATTGTTTACGGTGCTCACCTAGTAACTTTGCCCAACCATCCTCAAAACTTTCACGCGTCAAAGGGTTGCAACATAGCTCAAGACTATGAAAGTGCACAAGTATTAAGAATGGGACTTAATGCAGACAATGCGCCCTAAAACAACTAACCACACTGGTTTGCGGCTCTTCCATCCTCTCCGTACCCACCTATAACCTTCCTCTCCGGCTGAGGCTTGTCTTCCACCGGGGCTGGTGGTGGAGAGCTCGGCGCCTCGGCGTCGTTCATCCTCTCTCCTGCTGCTCTAGTTGGGGACTGCCGCTCCTGCTGGTTCCGCTGCTCTTGCCCCTTCCCTGCGGATACCCTGCTCTTCTTGAAACTTTTCTGCCCGCCTCGGTTAAGGTTTTATCTCGACGTCACCTCGCGCTGCCGGGCGCAAGCCGCGCCCTCATTGGTTTCACGAGGGCAAGAGCTGGAAGCCGATTGGCTGCGAGAAGTTTGCAAATTGGACGGGAAACAGTGGCAGGTGGGGAACAGGTAAGAGTGAGAGGAGATGATTTCTGCCACCGGAAGGGGAAGGAAATTTGATCTCAGTCGAGTTTATGACACGTTTTTATGCACTCCTTAAATGGTAAATGCTGTTAAATTTCAATGCAGTGTTCAAGACAGCCTGAATCGAGCCACCGGATTATAATCTCCTGTTTCAAAATGTTTTACAACTGGATGTAGTTTTACTGCTTGAATGAATAGATTCAGCCGGATAACATAAAAAAATATTCCTAAAAAAAAAGAACACATTTAAAAATATGTTAAAGCTGTCATGAGATTTTACATAAATTATCCTGATACCTTTGATGTCAATCGAAATTACCTAAATTAAACCGAATCTAACCGAATTAAACTTTGTTGACCTAAACTTACAGGGAATGACAAAATATAACTGAAAATGAACTAAACTAAAATAAACTGAACTTGATGGAGCTGAATTACTCGATTAGTCCGAGCTGAAAAAAGAACTGGAAATGAACTAAATGGAAATTAAATTCAGATTGAATTGAGATTAAATTGATTAAACCTTGATTAGCTAAACTGATGTAGGTGGTCCAGAAACAACTGAACTAAACAGAACTGAATTAATTGAAGTGAACTGGAATTGAACTTAATCAGACTGAATTAATCATACCAGAGACGAATTGAACCTAATCACAGGGAAGTGGAGTTGGATTAAGCTGAAATGCTCTGAGCTGAATTTAGCAGAACTAAATCAAATGGAGTGAAACTGAACTCAGTGTAGATGAACTGAATTGATTTAAGCTGAATTGACTTCAATGCTTATAGTGTTTCCTGATTATGTTTTTGGTGTTACAAACATCAAAATCTGCTCTCTGTAGGCTATTTTTGAGATTTACATGAAGCTAAAGTTTTAATTACCCATTCAACTGTTTTTTTTTGTGGCACAGGGTGTTGGTGTTCAGTATCCTTGAGTCACTTTCTGCATGCAGTTTGCATGATGTCCATGCATGTTTTGTTTTTAAACTGTGTTCTCCAGCTTCTCCCTGAACCTCATAAGTGCTTGCTAACATAGCCACGCTGGTATCACTCAGAAAAGTCGACTGTCAGCGTTTCAATTAGATTTTATTGTTAGATGCTTTTGGAAAAAAAAAAAAACTTTTACCATTTTTTTTTTCTATCTCTACAATCTGTCGTTAAAAGTTGGCTGTATAAAACAACAGTATAGCTTAATTCACATTTCGCCTTTAAGTGCAGCCTGCATAGGTCACTGCACTCCAGTTTCAAACCACTAAATTTAACTCAGCCCCTCTGAGAAGAGCCAAGTTCAGCAGCACCATTTGCTGCACACTTGTGACCATGAGTCCAGAGCAAGAAAATAGTTACAAATATAGATTGAGATTCCTGGTGGGAGAGGGAATACAATAAAATAAAGCTGGAAAGACTGTGGGGATGATGCAGACTCCTTAAGATGCAGGATGGCGCATGAAAACACATGTTGAGCTTGTGAAATCTCCAACTGCACCCTGACCAATCATGTGTCAGGGTGCGCGACAGAATTACATCTTTTTGCTTGAATCCGCAGAGAAATTGAAAAGACTGAACAGAAATAGCGGGCGCCATTTGTAATTTAGATTCATAGCGTAAAACAATATGTGTCGAATACTTTTCTGAATTTGTAAACGCACAGAGTGTAGCATCTACCACACAGTAAGAGTCCAGGAAGAGAAAACATGAATGGTCCATGTGCGATACACATCAAATTGTTGAGGTTTCTTTAACGGGCATCTGCGTGACAGAGACACCAAGTTACCGCCAGTTAGCCAGCAGCGAACAGGAAGAGCGGCAGCTCTTCAAAATAAAAGTCTTTTAGCGGGGACTTAAGCACAGTGACGGTTAATCTTTGTATTAAAAAAAGGGACACATATTTAATGTGTGTAGCAATACTTCGTAGCAATATAAGGAAACCAGCTTAAAAAAGCTGGTTTTCTGATACCAATGTGCATCTCTAAAGCTCAAATGTGACCTAAATTTGGTCCATATTTCCTAGTAAATTAACGTGTAGATAGTGTGGACGTAGAGCAGCAAGAAAAAAAACAACAACCATTTATCCAAAAGATAAATTAGATGCCGAGTTTCTTTAAAGAGGTGAATGTGTAAGTCAAACTTGACCAGATCTAAAGTTGTGGAGTATTGAAAAGTCTTGGTGGAAGTAGTTAGACATAAGGTGATTTGTACTGAGTCAAATGTTTTGTTTTTATAATTTAATTCAGGAGTCTGCAACATTTACAATCCAGACTCATTTTTGACCTAAGTCCAGCCGCATAAAACTAGCTTAGATTTTAAAATGTTACATGGTCTTTTGATAAAAAAAAAGACAACTTATGACTTTTAATACTTTTCTACTCTAGGAAATTTGTTGTTGTTTTTGTAGAGCCACCATTTTATTTCTGTTATTTGCGTAAAGCAAATAAGACTCTTGCAAAAAGCGGACGGATATGACTTTCTTCTCTGAGGTATAGTTTGAGGAAAATGATACAACAAGGTTTCCAAGCAATTGACAAGAAAAATAGATCTGCAAACATCGAGGGTATTTTTTTAATGTAAAAATTCAGTACGGTTATTCCACAAAACTTATTAGTTATCATTTTTAGTTATATTTAGAGCCATTGTAAGTCCAAAAAGTCACTGGAGTTATATGTAGAACTATGACGCAAAATAGAAGAAATATTTCTCACATATATCTTTTATTCTTTTCTTTTCTTTTTTTATCTCAATAAAGACGATATAGCCCAATTAAAGAAAAGCGGTGTATTGTGAGTGTTTTATTGTGGTAGAGCCAACAGGAAGTGGTTGCTGTAGACGTTTATGTGTTTATTATGTCCAAGCGGTGCTGGGGAGCTGGATGACAGCAGCAGACAGAGGGAGAGAGAGGCTGCACATCGTACCAACAAGCGGGCTTTGGATCCGTTTCGGCCCGGCGGCTGCGTGGAGTGGTCGCCTTCCTCTGCTGGAGGCAAACTGGATAACACTGAAGGGGAAGGAATGAGTCAGAGAAATAATAATAAAAAAAACATCAGCTAAAGGCTAACTAATAAAACAAAACAAAAAGAAAATAAAAAAAAAAATAGGTGGGAGCCACATCGTTTTTGGAGGAGCAGAGGCCGGGCCGGACAGTGACCACAGCGGAGGAGCAGAGCCATCATCAGCGGAGTAAGTTCTCCTCGTCCAATAAGAGGGGCGTGTTTGCGCCTGGGCAGGAGGTTTCCTCCGCACAAGACAGTGCTGCAGATAGGCGCTCTTAGTGCGTCTCTCCTTTAGGTGATTTGTTATTGGATTTAAAGATTAATAAATACAGCCAACATTTGTGGCCCATCCAAGGGGGAACAGCCGGTCCCGGGTCCGCAAGGCGCTGCCTGCCGGAGCCACAGTTACATTAGTGTTCAGCTGTTTGCTGGTTCCTGTCAGTGTTACTGGGAGGAGGGGGGAGGCAATAACATAGCTGCCACTTTAGCTCCTAAAGGCTGGCTGTGGCGACCAGGAGGGCCTCAGCCTGGGTGCAGGCAGGCGGCATACCGGTCCGCTGGGGGCCGCAGTCAGATGGGCTCACAGACAGAGAGAGAGAGAGAGAGACTCAGCGCGGATTTATGAGGGAATTCTTACGGATTTTACTTTAAGAAACATATCGAGAGCAGAAATATTGAGAAACACACCACGGCTGGTCCGGTACATTGTAAATGGTTTAACAGGATCACTGTAATTACACAACTTTTAATATATATATATAAATATGTAACACACTACCAGTGTTTCATACCATTTACAGAGAGGACTGAACAGCCAATGAGGCCAAAAAAAAAAAAAAAATGAAACTAATGACAAGAGAAGTATCCAGAAGTGATTCAGATTCTCATCCACATGACACTGTTATCCAGAACACTATCAACAGTCATCACCTTGTATGTCCAGCTGAAAAAAAAAGCCCCATAAATGTATTACTTCTGTCTCAGGTTTTATTGTAAAAGTTTGCTGTTTGAGCCTTAGAAACAACTCAGTAGTAATTTCTGAAGGGCTGATCCTGCGTTACCGCCTCCACGCCTTTATAACACGTTACTAAGCATTAAACCAAAGCCTTTAATGCCTTTAATACCAAGTGTATTAAAGGCACATCAAAGCTGAAGTATTTAAATAATCGTTGAACATTTATTGGGGTCCATCACCGGTGAATTACATGGACAAGAACTAACTGATGTAACTCGACTGATAGTGAGGTGAGTAAAATCACCCAGTTACCGTTTCATTGTTTCAACGTGACATGGAAGCAAATAGAGAACAAGAGAAAACGATTGTTTGAAGCTCGCTGTTTCAGTCTAGAATGAAAACAATTTGTTGTGTCACACGTTGTTGTTTTTTTTTTTTCCTATTTATTGAATATCTTGATGAAAATTCACCCAGGCGGGATGAGGTGGTTGAATTCTGCAGTAATGGATGTTCGTGAGGCTCTTATCATCTTGCTAAAAAGACAAAGGACGGTTCAGTCCAATGCGATACCCCTGGAAAATTAACTGGCGGGTTTTAGAGGATTTTCATTAAGCCCGGAAGTGTGTTTCTGACCAGAAATGAGACAACCATCCTGTAAAATATAACAACACACAATGCTAACTGAGCCCATTTCCGCAAGGCTCCTCTGTTTGTTTTGCAGAGATATTGACAGGCACTCAGCAGGAAGCACTCTGCAAGTCGTCATGCAACTGAGATCATCGTGTTACTTTAGTCTGGACTTGCAGACACGTCAAAAATTGTGGCAACAGTGTGATCAACTATTGCTTTAAACAGTTGATCAAGTTAAAATTAAGAAACATAAACCCAGAGAGTTTTTATGTGCCGAAGAAAACGTTTAATTTAAAGGTGTTCAGGTGAAAGTGCTGATCTCCGCTATGCTGTGGTGAAATAGGAATAATTCCCCTCACTTGTTGGTAGTTTTGTATAAAAATGACTAAAATGTGCAGCTAAAAGGCATGAAACATCCTTCAGTGTGACGTTTGCATGTGAACCTTCAACATGCGGTGGGAAAAACTGCTACTGCAAGATAACTTAGTAGAGATTTAAGTGTGCAGTGAATAAGGGTGGATTTTGTCCTTTCAGTTTTAATATTAAAGGTTTCCATTTTAAAACCAGTGTTTTATTTCACAGTGACTTAAAGATAATATGGCTGACAGCAAAAGACAAGGGAGAAAGAAAAAAAAACGGCTTGTTTTTGATGAGTGTGTGTGTCCTGTGTGTGTGGGTGTGTTTGCCTGTGCAGCAGCCATGGCAGATGCAGAGCTGGACTTCCAGACCGGTGATGCCGGGGCGTCTGCCACCTTCCCCATGCAGTGCTCTGCGCTGCGCAAAAACGGCTTCGTGGTGCTCAAAGGTCGACCCTGCAAGATCGTCGAGATGTCCACCTCCAAAACCGGCAAGCACGGCCACGCCAAGGTAAGAAACAAACAAACAAACAAACAAATGCGGGGTCAGATAAATTGGCAACTGTATATGCAGGTGGGGGTTTAGTCTAGATTTAAAGGCACTCAGTGTTTCGGCTGTTTTGCAGTTTTCTGATAAATCGTTTTAACCTGTTTTTCATGACTCCATGCATTTGCATTGCACAGTACAATTGAAAAATGAACAAATCTGCCAGATAAAGAAGAAATAGCTACATAAATATGCAGACACTTAAACTGGTACGTAATTGAATCAGCTTTTGATTTCATTTCTGCATTCAGAATTCTTTAGTTCGGTAAGAGTGATTCTGATCAACCGTAGATACTTTAGATATTCGTTCATTTCGCTTGGCCAAAGCAGAACGACTTCAGAGGATAAAAATGAACTTATTGCACCAAAGTATGAGTCAGGAAGAAGAGTGGGAAAAAAAGTCCACTGCAGGACATAAATCGACGGGGGCACACTCACGACGGTCACTGATCATTTGTATAAACACATGACAGAAACCTCATGTTTCTGCCAGAAACATGTCTGAGAGGTTGACAAGAAGCTAAAAGCAACACTGAAGGAGCTGCAGGAGTTTTGTTACGTGTTTTGCAATTTTCTGTATTCTCCAGATGTGTGGAAAAGGGAGTTCAAAGATAAAGAATCTCTTCTCCTATAGATCAGTTAAAATCTCCTGATAGCTTGTGGGAGAACCTGTTATAGACAACAACCTGGGCAGGATATTAATGAGGTATTTCTCAACAAAGGCGAAAAAAAGTGTTGATGCGATATCTTTATCTGATCACAACAGCATTTTCGTTTTATTAATACGAAATGTTTCAGATCCACTTTAGAGCAAACAGTTATGCATCATGGACATGTCAGATCGTGATCCGTCTCTAAAATCCTCTCTTTAATATCAATGAACATTCAGTCCGTACAAAACCTGAGTGTTTCAGGTTTTATACACATTATTGTGCCTTTTTATAGCACAATCAAGTAACTGTGCTACATTCAGTTATAAAAAAATTCTGCATGCATCAAACATGACTTAAAAGAAACTTGACTTTGCAATTTGACACCTTAAAATTGGCCCTCTGCCTCTTTAAGAAGCTCCTGCTCTCTCTGACACGCTGCCATTAGCAAGACATCACCACAACACTTCTCATTACGCTATTAATCAGGTCATTAGCTCGGCAGACTCACAGTTCCACCATGCGTTTGCTAATTGCTGCTGCCGCTAGTCTGAAGGAGCTGAGTGAGGCAGTTTGTTATGAGGGAATTACTGTTATCATTCCAACATTTTTTTGAGCTTTAACATGACATAAGGCAAAAAAAAGTTGATTTTACATAACTCTGCATAAATCCTGACTTAAATCATAGCAGTCATCTCACCCTCTCAGTGTGAACAGATGAGTTTTTCAGATATCTGTATATTTCTGTGTGTCTTCTGTACCTGCTCAGGTTCACCTGGTTGGCATCGACATTTTCTCCGGTAAGAAGTATGAAGACATTTGTCCTTCCACCCACAACATGGACGTCCCCAACATCAAAAGAATGGATTACCAGGTGAGTCGATCCCTGACGGCCTCAGAAAGCTTCTTTTTCTTTTAAGACTTAAACATTATAGCAGCACAAATGAGAATTTGTTTTGCTGCATAAACCAACAGAAGGGCGACACGGTTGACTGACGCCATATTTCGTTTGATTTTGTGAATGTGGACTGGCTGGTCGAACTTTGAGAAACATTTATAAATGTCTTTAAAAGAAAGAAAATGAATGTTTAATACCAACTTTTTGACTTAAAGAAGGGAAGTAATATCAAAAGTAAATAATTATATGCCCCATTTTTATGCTGTTGTATCTTTGAACCTTAGTAGATGCAGTGGAAATTTATAAAACTAAACATTCGAACATAAAGGTTAGTGGGTCCAGGACAGACTGGGCTAAAACATGATGCTGGATGGGGAATCCACACAGCTGGCCAAACTGTAAGCAGCAGGTGTTGAGTTTCCTGTTAGAGTGAACCCACGCAGTCCCAGCACTGGAGATGTATGTAACTCAGGTCATGTAAGCATTTTTAGATACGTTGTCACCTTTTGACCCTTTTACATGTGGAGCCGCTTCCTGGTGGCAGGACTGAACCAGTGCTGTGTGTTAACGTGATGCATTGCAGAACAAAAAGTTCGTGTTCCTCTTTCACAGTTGATTGGGATCCAGGACGGCTACCTCTCCCTGCTCCAGGACAGCGGGGAGGTAAGAGAGGACCTGAAGCTTCCCGAGGGAGACCTGGGAAAGGAAATCGAGAGCAGGCACGAAGCCGGAGAGGAGATCCTGGTCGGTAGCGTCTCCTCGGCGCGCGCTCTTTTCCTGCTGCAGATTTTCCTTTAAAGGAACATCCCCAATCCCCTCCTCTCTCTTTTCCAGATCACTGTTCTAAATGCAATGGACGAGGAAGCTGCAGTCGGTATTAAAGCCTTGGGTAAATAAGCCACAGCAGGTAAACGCAGAGCTGCAGCCGCTCTCTCTCTTCCTGCAACTGACCCCGAGAAATGATCTGTAAAATGTTTCATGTGTTTGTCACCAGACGCCAGCATGTTGTAGTTTAGGTAGAAATGTTGATCTAAAACCTGCTGCTTTAAACTGCTGATGTTTGCATTTATGCATATTTAATAAAAAGGGGGGTAGAGTACCCAAAAATTGTAGTCAAAGACTAGCACTACTTCAACATATTTTTACTTAAGTAAAAGTAAAAAGTAGCCAACTCAGAAATTATTCAAGTTAAAAGTGTTTAGTTAAAAAGGCTAACTGGTCAAAACATCAATTATTTGATATTTAAAAATTACATAATTAGATGTACAAAAATATAAAGTTATGTGGAATTTTTTTTTGCTTTTGAAAATAATTCATGTACATAATTAAAAATAACAAAATTAGGCAAAATAAAAAATTTTCCAAATCAGTTTCTTTCGATATGAAACATATTGAACTTCAACAGTGACTGCAGGCGCGCGCGTGTGTGTGTGTGTGTGTGTGTGTGTGGTGAATGTTTGGTTAAAACAAGCTTCTTCTTCATCCAGTGAAGTTACTCAGATTGGGCAGAGTATCCAGAAAGTAAAAAGTAGTGATACTTCAACATGTCTTCACTCAAGTAAAAGTAAAAAGCAGCCATCCAAGAAATTACTTGGAGTAAGAAAAGTATTTAGCAACAAAGCTACTCAGAGTGACTGATCAAAACATTCCTCTGCTTAAATCTGTTTCAGATACAAAACGAGATGCACTGGACCTGGAGGAAAAGGAGAGGCTAATGCATCGTCCAAGCTAGTCTCCCTCCCTTCTCTGTCTCTCTTTCTTTTTTCTGTTCTTGCTTTCCGCCTCTTCTTTGGGTTCAACTAGACGACTTGAATAAATATCTGGAAGCAACTAAAAAAAAAACAAAACAACAACATTATTGATGTACATGCACAGAGTCCAGACGGGAGTCCCAGAGTGGTTTTGAATGGATCCACGAATGTTGTGTAGCGACGCCACCTGCGGGGACAAACTTCTGCTGAACCAAGGGCTTCATCTCCAGTTCCACAGCGAAAGAAAACTATTTCAGAGAGATGATGAGTGTATTCTGCCGGTGTTCAAAGTTATTTATGGAGGAGATGTCGTGCAGAAACCGTCACAGCTCTCTGAAGAAACGATTCAAATGTTATTTATGGCGCTCCCGGGTTCTGATCCAGGATCTGTGGACGATCTTTGACAGGTTTGGTTCCGTCTCTTGTGTTCGTACAGCCGAACCTCCGCAAGGCCAACACACACACACACACACACAAAAAAATAAAGCTAAACGTAATAAAGATGATGCAAACTGATGGGTGTGACTTATTGTTTATTTAGCAAGTTTTAAACGAATGCTTTAAGTCAGTTAATGCTGCAGAGGACGACAAAACAAACAGCAACGCTCCAAAGTATTAACACAAAGTTTACGAGCCTGAGCGAGTCTATCCACTAGTAAGTAAAGAAAACAAGTCGGCTTCATAAAAAAATAACAGTTTGACGCACGTTTAAGACCAACAAATGGTTTCAGAGCAGTTTCAAAAAATAAGCTTCCTTTCAACTGAGCCGGGCCACATCTGGAGGTCCGTTTCACAGCTGGAACCAGCAGAACCGCTTCTAAGAGGATAATTGAGGATTTATTGTGAAACGAGGTTCTGCTCATTTCAGATAGAAATGCAGGTGGGAGGCGGTGCACCACCAGTGATCTTCCTGAAACATCTGAAGCGTTCCTGGTTGGAGTAATTGATATAAATGAGTTTAAAAAAAAAACCATCTGCAACATGTCCATTTAAAGATTATATTGGGATTTTTTTTCTTCCTTGATAATATTTACTCTGATTGAAAATGCTTCACGTGGCTTGTGTTTCACACAGGAAGATCGTCGGCCGCGCGCCGCCTACAACCTTCATTTCTAATGTACGTACATTTACTTTTTCGTAATAATTTAATCCAAAATTGACGATGACTTAAAGTTGAACAGAAAACTCTTCACATAATCCGCTGACGTTTTTGAGACTGAAGATGTTAAAGGCAGTAAAAGTCAAAGCCGGTCTTAGTCTGTCTTGGACTAGCCGTTAGCTTTAGCACCCGAGTCCAAATAACCTGGACTTACACAAAAGATTGATAACTAAAGATGTCATAAGATTTGTATGATGCAGGCAATATTAATTTATTACACTTATAACCTTTTAGCAGAAATTCACCTCTAACCACTTTTACATTTCCAGTTTCATCAGAACTAATTCACAAATTCCTTGTTTTTTTGTTGCCGTTTTATGGTAGTTCTTGTGTGAAATTACCAAATTTTAAGTTGGAAACATTAAAACATCCCACAAGGTTGGAGGTTCAACGTAGAAAGTTGTTTAAAATGGGTAATTTGGTATTGAACAGAGTAAATTTAAAAAGTACACCCATCCTTTGAAGACTTAGACATTAAGCTCTAGCATAATTTTTCGGTTTAAATCGAATGCTCTTGTGCGCCCCCTGCTGACCACAAGGCTCTAAGCAGCAGAACTTTTAATGAAACTACAAATGTCACTCATTAAAAGTTGTGGGAAAATGAAAGAAAGGAAAAACAACGGAATCATGTGAATCCTAGCTTTTCTTGTTAGCTTATTAAAAGTCAAAATAACTACATTGCAAAAATTATAGTCATTATGGCACAAATCAATCTATGTTTTTAATTTTAAATCCAGAGTGATCCACCACGGGTTCCTCCTCATAGTGGTGAAGCTGCAGTAAAAGAAGAAAGATGAAGGTGGCCGTGTTTCACTTGCTGTGGTGGTAGAACCTCTGCCCACTCTGGCTGTGGGCGAGGAAGCTGTGACGGGGGGCTCCCTGTGGGGAGCTCTGAAACGGCGCCTGAAGACGCAAACACAAAATGTCACAAAAAGCCGTTCAAATTTTAAAAATGAGAGTTGGCCCAGGAGGGGAGTGGGTGATGAGGAAGCCTCACCTTGGCTGTGGGGATCTGGACCATGGGTGTGGGCAGCAGACCTGAAGCAGAAGGATGCATGGCAGAGGGATGCATGGGCCTCAAAGCTCCCTGACGGAACAGGAAACAGAACAAAACTACAATCAAATTTCCATTAAATGGAATTTTAAGGTCAACAGAAGTAACATTAACATTAAAGTCAGTGTTTCTGGGTTTAGTACTAATGATTAAAACATTTTTATCCTGGACGATCCAGCGTTAGCAAAGGAGGGTGGGATACTACACGTTGCCATAGTAACCCATAAGCTATGAGTGCTGCAGGTCAAACTGAACTACAACTTAAACCGCAAGCAGACCGTGTTGCATTTTCCATCAGCAGTGAAATCCAAGCTGAACATGAATTTCTAGACTTAAAAATCCGAGTCGAAGCGATGGCGACCGACAGTCGAAACTGTTCATCGGGTAAGAACAAAAAAAAAAAAAAACGAGTGGCCTGGTGAATGCATATATTCAATGTGATTATTAGATTAGTTGTATAAATTGAACAGACTCGACTCACTGCATCTGTAAAGCCTGACTGCTGGTTGGCATGTTCCAGCTGCTTCTGCAGGGGTATCGAAGCTCCAGAGATGAATCCTGCAAGAGACGCACAAGTCGCAACTTTTAACACGTCAAATCAATTTCTTTAGTCCGTCTGAAATGAAGTCACGTTGAGATTTTTCTGCCATTTATCTGGGCTGCGGCTGATTGTTCTCGGGTCAGCAGAACTCACCAGGCTGGGAGGGGAAGTGGCTGTGAACAGGGTAGCCTGTCTGCTGGTGGGGGAGGTACTGCATGGCTTGGAAAGCAGACGCTCCTGGAGGTCAAAGTGTTAGGAGAAGTCGCAGGTCAGTGGAACAATGCAAACACACATTCTAAAAAAACAACAAAAAAGCGAAGTAATTCGAGCTCCTCACCTCTGATCTGAGAGCTGCTGGCGAAGCTAACTGGTACAGAGGGTCCGGGGGCGTAGGTGGAGGGGTGCTGGGATGTGGCCACGCCGTAGGGCTCGTGGACCCCCTGGCTGCCGCTGAACTGGCCGTGTTCTGCTGAGCTGGAGCTGAACCCGGGCGTCTGATAATGACGGGTCTAACACAAAAATGAGATGGAAACCGAATAAAAATAATCTGCTTCTAATGACATTAGACTTTTAGGCCATATAGGTCGGCCTGTCTTTTTTTTTCCTGTCGTTCTGGTGTTTTTATTGTTAAACACAAACTGGTCGGTGGACGATTTTATTTCAGCGTCCTCTCCGGTTCTGTACTTACTGGGATAACGGAGGCTGGGAACAGCTGCTTGCTCCGTTCTCCCAGCAGGGCGCCGGGTCGACTGTGACTCACTGGACTTCCTGGACAGACCAATCATTAAAGCTGATGCGTTAGAAGCATTTCCCCCATTATGCATTTCTTCTGCTTTTACTTTTAGTCAGTTTTACAAGCCATGACTGTAGAATCAAGAAGCCACGACAACGTGAAGCAGGCTGAAAGGTGTCAAAAAGCAACAAATCATGTCATCACCCAAAAAAAATTCAAGAACAGACGAGAAACAAACACTGAAATCTAAGAGTGTGTAAATTATTGGAACAAAGACATTTTATTTATTTTATACAAATAAATAAAACATGGAAGAGTGATTAATCTTCCCAGGAGTGCTCACTCTTCCAACATTACTCCAAGAATAGATAAGAAAGTGAATACTTTTTTAGCTAAAAGTAATCTGGATGTTGGTTTGTCTTCTCACCTGGGATGCTGAGGAGGTGCTGTCCTGTGTGCATGGACAGACTGGGCTGGTAGCTGGCTGATGTCAAGGTTGTGATATCGCTGAAGAGGAAAGAGGAAAGCAGGTAAAACACACAACCTTAATCAGAGAATAAATGCAACCTGGAGGGTCGGTACCTCTGCTCCTTCCTGCGTCTCTTTTCCTCCTCGTGAAGGACTTTCTTAAGCTGCAGAAAAAGCTGATGTTTCTCTTCTTGGAGTCCTTGAAGTTTTTCCTCCATCTTCATGACCTGGTGTTAATGTAACAAAAATATTTATTTCACAGGATCTGTTCTAGCTTAACATGCAATGAAAAAGAACAAAAAAAAAACCCCACACACAGCGGAGACACAGACCTGCTCTTTGGTTTCCTCTAAGGACATCCTCTCCTCGATTTCTTTTGTCCTCTTCCTCTCCTCCTCTTCCTTCAGCTTCTGCTCCATCATTTTGTCCACCTCCTCTTCCTCTAAAAATGTTAAAACATGCAGAAATGCTTACGCATACTGAACCAGAAATGGTGGAGCAGCTACGGTCTTTTATAAAATAAGAAAGAAATGCTAAGCGACCGATGAGCTGCAGTGACCACGATTGAGGGATCAAATTCAGGAAGTGGAAGATTACAACTATGCAAATTAAGAGTGAGAGCGAGAGAGAGTTTAACTTAAATTGAATTTCAAAATCAGACAATTATTGGACAAAAAAAAAAACAGATTCCTGTGAATTTATTCTTGAAATTACAGTACTTGGAGATCTTCTGGCTGTTGGAACAAGTTTAATTTGTATTTACCTTGTCTCTTGCGCTCCCTCTCCCTCATTATATGCTTATGAAGGGCTCTGGCCATCGCATTGGACAGCTTGGGTCTCTCCAGCAGGGCGGGCATGGTGACAGGCAGTGGAGGGGCCAGCTAATATGTTTGAAATGCACAAGAAACAACATGAGAATACTTCAATGCATGAAAGGATGTGTTTTCATTTGTGAGAAGTGTAAGATTTAAAACAGGAATTGAAAATGTACATTTAATATGGTTTAGTGCAGAGGATTCCTGGGTTACCTGTATGGTAATAGACCTTAATGCCTTCAGGACTTCCTCATTTCTTAATTATATACATTTAACAAAGTGTTGGAAGAATTATTGAGAGGTTGCGAAGCAAAGGGACATGACATGATATGATGAAAATCTCTCTTTCTGCGTCTGCCATAGCCTATTGTTGCTTACCTATCTTCATTAAGGCAGGTTTGGTGGGAAAAAAAAAAAAAAAGAGTTAAATTTGGTTCTGTCTTAGGCTCAGTGTAAATTATACCGATTATCTACCTGCATACACATATAAGTTAATCAAAAACAATGCTTTTTTTTCCATATCTTTTTATTATTTCTAGACAAACACACTTGTAGTAAAACCCTAAATGCATGTTTTCTGACAAAGCTACGTCCAAACTGCTGAAGAAAACCGAGTTAGCAAGCGGCAACGAGCCACATGCTAAGCTAACATCGCCTGTAGTTATCAATTACATAAAATGAACAAAGGCGTAGTCATTTAAAATTCATATCAATGCGTCTTGATGTTATTTGCATCACATAAGTATGATCACATGATTGATACATAAACTCATTCTTTAAAGCTGTGACGTTTTAGACATTGCTAGCTAGCTGTCAAGCTACGTGGCCCATCTTGTTGTATCCATCTTAATGTGATTTCGGTCTCACAGTGTTAAAACTGAAGAAAAACTTACTTTTGTCGTTTTGAAATGCGTATAATGAGAACCTAAATTTCAGCTGTTTTCAGCGTTTTACTCCGGATAACGCACTAGAAGGAAAGAAATACAACTCCACTTCTTTTTGGTTTTTTACGGTTGGTAAGCAGCATATGCAGATGCATTACCGCCACCTACTGGACAGGAGAGTGCATGACTCCGTGCGCACAGGAGCAGGGCCCGGTTCCTCGGTGCTCCGCCTCCCTCGTAGTTCAATTGTTGTCGCTTGTGGATGTGATATGGGATTGCTCCATGAACTTCTTTAACTTTTTAAATGTAATGTAATTTTTAAATGTAAAGGTCATTTTTTTAAATCAAAATTCTATTCCAATTAGCAAGCAGTTGTCATTTTCATTCTGCACTTGAGTCCAACTCAACCACTATTCATCATGACAGAAGAATTTGTCCACACAGAGAACGCTGCAGACAAGCAAATCCTATTATTTAAGGAGATAATTTAGTTGCCCGAGTCAAATCTTATATTGGAAGGAGCTGAGGATGACTATCAGGTTGTGCTGGCTGTCTTGTTACCTGACAGGTCAAAGAAGCCACATTTTGCATTTTCATATTTACTTTGCTGTTTCCAGACATTTATTCCAGTTTTTGGAAGTATTTTCTTTTTTTTTAATTCATTAAGTGATCAACATTTTCATGTCAGTCATCATTACAAACTGTCAAAGAATCTGAAATTGAATCTATCCCATTAAATGATTACAAGTGGTCAAAATACCTTTGTTGTTCAAATGAACTATGAGCATACAGTGTTTCATATAAGGAGCAGCTCTACATAAAGATGCTTATCTTTTTTTATGGCGTAATTTACTATCATTCTGTTCCGATAGTATTTGTTCCCTCAAATTGATCATTAAACTCAAAAAGCAAAAGTGGGACTCATTACCTGAGCAGAACCAGGGCCAGAAACATCTAAATCAGGGTTCAAAAAGTAACAGTCAATAAAACACACCTGGACTTTCCTTACATTTTTATCAGGTATGGTAATGAATGGAGAGAAATAGCCAGTAACGTAGCTGTATACAGAGATCAAATTGTGTTTTCATTAAAAAACAAAAAACAAAAAAAAAAGACAAACTTTAAAAAAAAAAAGAAGAAGAAGATTGCACCCAGCTTTACAAGACCTTTAGAAAATAAGCCAACTAAACTGAACAACATTAACAGTAATTATAGCGGTCAACAGAATATTCATACCACTGGAAGCAGAGGATGGCTGTGTAGTCTGAATTATATCATCCTCCTAACATCGGATGCAGGCAGGACGCTGTGTGCTCTTACACACTTTAATGGCCGGGGAAGGAAAAGACAAGTCTCGCCACTTCAGACTCTTCTGCTAGGAAAACAACTGCTGCAAAACAGTTATCCTTTTACTCCATCAGGATTTCATTTCCAACCTTCGCTCAAAACACATTTTTATACCAAGCAAATCGACACAACTGGGCAGCTAATAGTTACTTTTCATTATATGTAGAAGCTGATTTAAAATCAAGAGTTACTGCCTTTTGTTTTTCCTCTCAACCTCGGAGCAACTATCATTACAGCCTAATTCTAAGATTATTAGATCCACTTTTTTTTTTTTTTTTGTTTTCCTTCCATTAAACTATGATCAGTTATGACACTAGGAAAATAACTGGCCAAGTGACCACATAATGAGAATAGTTATCGAAGAGTGGAGGAAATACAATTCAGACTGCAGAATATTAAAGACAAGTTCACCGAGAGCGCAGTGACGTATAGTAGAGATGGAAGTGCAGTTGACATGTTTACTCTGGGATGTCTAGGCTGCAGAGCTGGATTTAATATTTAATATTTAAATGAATGAACGATGGAGGTCTCAGAAAGATGGGAAAGTGGTAGGAGGAGATCAGATTTCCCTTTGGCTGCTCCCATACACGCTCTCATCACTGTAGGCAATGTAGAGGAAAAAGTCCTCTTCGTGATGCTCCTGGAAAAAACAAAAAAAACATTAAGAGTTTATTTAATTTAAACTGAACAATACAATGAGTCAAAAAACTGAGTTAAGAGTCCTTGCCTGGTACAACAGGCCCATGGTGGCTGAGGTGGGTGGAATGACGTTGTTTACAAAGAAGAAGAGAGCGTCCTCAGCTCGCAAGTGGATTCTTTTCCGGATTAAGAAGTAAAACTGGCCCACTGTTGACAAGAGAAAAAAAAAAAAGTTGTTGAAAACACAAACTTAATGTACATAGGGTTAGGTTAGCACACTAAGTGCAGTGGTTACCTGTCAAGTCAGAGGGGACAAGGTACTTCTTCTTGTCCAGATCTCCTATTCTGGCTTTAGGAGCCTTTTCCACAATGACCTAGAGAAGCAAAGGAGAGATAAAAACATTGTTCAGTATGTTCTCAATCAATGAATCCATCGCTTCACCGCTAAACGGAGTGTGTTCACCGAGTACTTTGACCACGTGTTCAATCTTTATCAAGAAAAAAAGAATCCCAGGAAGTACCGAGTGAGGGCTGAAGTGACCTAAATAAAGCTTGTTGACAGTAGCTAAGGTAAGTCAGCCAGAGAGAAACGTGTTTACAGAGAACGGCTTTGAATCTGGTGGTTGGTTTGGAAATAGAGCGCACACAAAACAAGTTTTTTCCTTCTTCTTCTTCTTTGAACCTAAAAATAGTGCTTAGAGCAACTCACCCTCTAGTGGTGAACCATTAAGAGCCTTAATGATTCACCACTTGACTGTACAGAAGAGTGATTAGGGGATGCTTTAAGAGAAAAATGTTGACTTTTTGTTGTAATGGTGATGTGGTTAGAGTGGAAAATCAGACTGACGCTTATGCTCCAATTGCCTGATTAGTGGTCCCCCTACTGGCTGTGCTGTCCTTTTTAAAAATAGGTTTTTATTTGCTAAAGTTAGACGCCATTTTGAGAATTTGCAATGGGAAGAATAAATACACACAGAATGCAGTTTGTTAGCAAGGTAGCCAAGAGGAAGCAGCTAATTGTTCAAGCTGCAAGTGATTTACCTGAAAATAAGTACATGTAGTTTTAAATAAAAACAATATCACGTTAATGTTTTCAGTTGAACAAAAATCCGCAGGTTAGTTAAAGCTCATGCTAAGTTAGCCTGTGCTAAGATTTCAACTTACTTTAAAGATTATTTCAACATTTGCATAACAAAAAAATAATATATATATATATATGACTCATATATATGACTTTGACTCATATATATATGAGTCAAAGCAGAATACTTTGTCAGCAGTTTTTAATGCTGAAAATGTAATATACTCAAGTAACAAACATGACCTTTGGGCTGAATAAAGTCTGACAGCTATTCAAAGCACTAAAAGACAGACGGATTACACCTAAAATGTCCCGTTTCATTCGACATTTCTTTTATTTGCCTTTTACAATGTGTTCTGCCACCCATCTTTTTTTTTCTGTTGTTTATTAATATATCTAATAGAGACTCAAGTATCAATCAGACAAACGTGTAGTTTATTCAAATCTCTTCTTCTTAAATCTAAATATATATATATATATATTTTTTTTTTTATATCCATCCAAATAGCAACTTCATTTTTAGAACTCATTCTACTGGAAATGTATCTGCAACTACACAGCATATATAAAGCGTTTGCTTTTATGGATTTGACCAAATGTTGTAAACAAAGGCGAGGACACGACATGATATACTGTGGTAGCCTTTCCAAAAACGCTGTGTAATTGTTGTGCTCATCCATGATTGATCTGTTGCCTGATAAAGGATGCGAAGATATTGTCAGTGGAACTAGACGTAAAGAGAAAAGGTGAAGCTCATCACACAACCGTGGTCACATGAGGCTTTGATTCGGACCTTCCTGTTCGGTCGGGGTGAGGTAAACAGCACACCCTATACGAGCTAATGAATATCCGGCGAAAACAAACTGTCTTTTCTTTAGGGGTAACTATTTTTTTTTTTAAATCCGCCCATATCTGGTTCATTTCAGTGTTTACCCTTGAAAATAAACAGACATCTGTTTAAAAAAAAAAAGCAGTCACTGTGATACGATATCTAAAATTCTAAGTTAATATACACAAGGATGAAATACAGGAAGCTAGCTTGACTACCTGGCCTGTTAACTGCGATAACCTCTGTCGTCTTTAGCTAACGACTATGTTTACTAACGTGGCAGCTGAAAATGGACACAGCTACGTCAACAAATACGTTTAAATCACTTTATACGTTTATTGAGTGCTTTTATTTCGAGTTTTCTAACAGTCACAACATAAAATGCGTGTATCTAAAAAGCCTCCGCGTCTTCCGTCAACGAACGGAGCTAGCATGTTAGCCACTTACTGGGACCCTGTCCGGGTACTTCTTCCTTATTTTCTCGCCCTCGGACCGCCTCTTCTCGAATGGATGCTCCTCTTTGTATTGAAACTTCATCGTTTGAAGAGTTGACAGACAACAAGTCAGTCACTCCTGGTTTAAAATTGACTAGGTTTTCCCGTTCAGACAACGACTCAAACCGCTGACAGAAACACACTCAATGCTAACTAGCTTTAGCGCACCACAGCTGGTTTTTTTTTGCCACTGGCGGAGGGATACAATAACAACATGACGTAGACAAAGAATCTAGTTCGTAGGGTGTAACTCAACACGTTTCCTTGCAGATACAATCAGTAGTTAGTCAAGTTAAACAGTGTATTTTGATATTGGACACAATTTTGTGGGATCAGATGTTCGCGGGATAGTTTTCCAAGGAACTATTTTATTTTTGTGAGCCGCCGCGCATATGGACGCTAGGCAGGGCCGTGAGGAGGTACCTGTCCTTGTCATATGACCGAGGCCCAGCAGCAGCAGCAGAGATGAAATTTCAAAAACATCCAGTCTTACTTTTGGTTGTACATATTAAATGCGTTGTGAACTGTTAGATGAAAGCAATATTATTTAAATGATTGTGCCCTCATTCAATTTTTCTTAAACAAACACATTAAAAAAATAACATTTGTGGATTAAGGTTGTAGTAAAACAAAAATATTATTTAAAGCACTGAGACAGATTGATAATTTTTAGACTTGCTAACTTGTTTGACTGTGTACATTAACAAAATAATAAAATAAAATTGTATAGCGAGCATTAAGTTAAAACAAAATCCCCCCCATTATGCATTTAGAATAGTAGACTGTTACTGGAATTTCAGAATTACATTTTGAATTTCTCTTAAACTAGAAATTCATAACGATAGTATTTTAGCTATAACCAAATTACCATCATTAAAGACCAACCTCCTAAAATATATCCAAAACAAATACCAACCTATTGCGCAAGGTAGTGACTCCATGACTCCCCATGCTCATGTGACTTCCGCGTTGCAGGCATTATTAAAGTTGACAATGAGGTAGACTACAGAGACCTAAAAAGTTCCCTATGTGTTTGACAGTAAGTTCTGAAAGTGAAACAACTGGTCTACTTCAAACTGGAATTACATTTTGTGCAATTTTTAATAAACCAACTCTGTTGCACATTCTTCTGGACTGAAGTATTTTTTTTCATAACTACAGGGTATGTAGAACATTTTTCTTTATTGTGCAGTATTTTTGTTGTTGTTTATATCTATAGTCTATTTGCTGTTATTGCCTGTCACTTTGCTGCTGTTGCACAGAAATTTCTCACTGTGGAATAACAAAGGATATTTCTCTTTTTTATTATATTCTACTCCATTCTTCCCAGCCAGTGATTTGACTGTGATAATTATGCATTTGGACCTTCTGGGTCTTAAAATATCTGGATGAAAATCTTAAGTTTCTAGCTGACACATTATATATATATCAATGTCATTTTGTTCCTTAATTTATAAATCCTCAGGGAACATCTTTTTAGGTACAGACAAAAAAAAAGTGAATTAATTTTGATAAAGCATAAAGAGTCTAAAAAGAAGAACTTTTATTGCAGTGGAATAATGACAAATTATGAGATATAACATTTACTTTGAGAATATCCTTTTTTCTATGAAATATTTCATTAAGTCAGAAACAGAGTGGTGCCACAATTATTTGTAGTCCAAAGAATCTTCTTTAAAATAAATTATTGATTCAATTTAAGGTCCACAAGTTACTAGCAATCGTTGTCTAAATTATATCCTAATGTTGTACCAAACTGTCCTAAATGAAAAACTTTACATATTTGCATCTTGTTTTATTTGAAGCACCTGGAAGAGGGTGTGTGTATTTGAATTTTCTATAAGAAAAACCACTTAATGAATGTAACTTCTTTTAATTGAAAAATTAAACTGGTTTGTAATTCAATATTATACTTAATCATTATTTCAAAACAATTTTGGCACTGGACAAAATTATATTAGTTCCATTTAAAGTCTCTTTGCAAATCTTTCAACACGTAGCTTTCTAAAATTTGTAAAGAGACTTTTTCTTTTTAGAACAAAATTAGTGATTGAATTTGTAAAAATGATTGTAAAACAATTTTTGGTGGGGTCTAAACCACAGGATCTAGTTTAAAACTATGGTGTAAGACAGTCTAGAACCCAATTCCTTTAAATTTCTTCATCCTCAGTCAGTCTTTGTGGGTTTGCTGATGTGTTTCGGGTCGTTGTCATGCTGAAAAACAAAAATCAATAATAATATTAATAAAAAACCTCCATCAAATTATGGAGATTTTTTCAAACCTCCATAAGTGTTCAATTCAAACTTCTAAAGTGTAACTTGATCATGGAGAGCGAGAACTACAGGTGAAGGCCCCAAATCTAGGAGCCAAAGTTTGAAATAACAAAAATGATAACCTTTAGTTTGAAACTCTAGATCACAACTTGCAAGCTGATTTTTTTTTTTTCATTTCATACCTGTAATTCAAAACACATAAAATAAAATAAAGTTTGTTCCTTCTTCAGCCATCCTGAAAAGAGTCTGAGTACCACCAGTGTAGTTCCCCATTCAGACCACACGGTGGCAGCAGATCATCCAGACTGAATTCCAGCTTTTCTCACCCCCCCCCCTCAATGAGCGGAAGCAATCACTTAAGAATAAAATACGAAGCCATCATGCTGTATTATTGTGAAAAAGAATGAAGCTGCATAAGTAGCAGGTCGATACTGACGAGTGTTTTATTTGTAACACAGACATGGAGACAGAGCCGATAAGAAGCCGCTGTGAGCTTTGACGAAACTGACATTGTTCAGAAGGCATTTTTAAGATGGAGGGTCTTACAGCTGAACCCATACAATCTGGGGTGGAAACAGAACAGAGAAGGTTGTAAAACAGAAAGAATCTGCAAAACAAAAAAAAAAAAAAAAAGAAGGTGAGGTTAAGTGCAAATTCCTATTAGGTAAATCCAGGATGGCATTAAATGAGAGAGCAAAACATCTTTCATGGAGAATTCATTCTTATCATATATCATGGTGGCAGAAAACAATCAGATATGAGAAAAGTGGCACGGCAGTCCACATATCATTAACAAGCCATTTGTTTTTTTCCACGATGTTTAAGTCTTATTTCACCGAGTCCCATGAGGAGCTTGGGGGGCAAAGAGTGATGATCCTGACAGGAAGTGGGAGGAAAAGATCTGTCCAGAAAAAAAAAAGAAAAAAAGGCCTGCAGATGTTTTATGTCAAGCAAACTCCAGAAGATTACAATATGTCAGTGAATCCATTCTTGGGCAGACGAAAATAGTACCTTAGCAATAAATGAATCAATATCGGTGGACAATGTTGGTCTAAAGAAAAAGCAACAATGAAAGGTTTATTTTTCTATGCTACCCCCTTGATGTGCACCGAGAAGGTACGATGAGGCGGTTGTTGAAGTGCAATGATGATGGCGGTAGAGGAGAGGAAGAAATAATGACGTAGAATCGTCTTTGTTGCTTCGCTGATCCGCTTCTTTATCCCCACGTCTTCCAAAAAAGTTTAAAAAGGACTAACAAGCTCCAACTCACTTACACAGCTCCCCTCCGTACGCATACAGTCAGTATCAGGAGCTATAAGGCAGAGAGGCTCCATTTTGTTTTAGAAAAAAAATAATAAAGATTTAAGGAGGAAAAAAACAAAAAAAAAATCAAAAACAAAACCCAGCCGGCTCCCTCTCCCTCCCCAGTAGTTTTTGGGTTCTGATGATCCCGTACTGTTCATCCCGAGTTAGGCGCTCGCCCCAGCCTCTCCCATCTCCTCCAGGATACGTTTGGGAGGGCCGGTGGGTTGTCAGAGAGGGAAAGGAGGGCAGGATGGAGACCGGCGGAGAGGAAGAGGCTGCTTGACAAGCAACTCGCCTCCCCCTTCGGCCAATCACCAGAGCCGGTGCTGGTGGAGGTTTCGACTGAGGACGGAACGAACGTCAGCGGTGAACCTGCGACAAACGAGGAGACGGGAGTGACATGAGCGACATGGGCAAGAGGTTACAATAAATGGTTTAGGGAAATTTTAAAGTTTTTTAGAGAAAATATTAACTTGGAAATTACTCTGATTCATTCATATATCGACAAATATTAGCTGAAGGATTTATAAATGCTAATGCACCTTTGATTAGCAGTAAGTCAAGCATTGATCAGCGTATTTGATTCCTTGATGATGGCATTTGACAGAATTTAATGTTTGTTTGTTTCATAATTGCTGACTGTACGATATTTTTACTATGTGCAGCACTTTGAACTGCCTTGTTGCTGAAATGTGCTAAACAAATAAACCTGACTTAACCCCGACAATCTTCAGCCCGACTCCAACCTCTCCTCATCCTCCATCTCAATCAAATCTTTTTTTAATTTATACGGGTAATAATATTTATGAAACAAGAACTTCCAATGTTCTAAGGTTTCATCCATTTCCATTCAGCTCCATTCTTTGTAGAATTACCTTTCACTGGGGTGAATACAGCTGGAGGTTTGCCTCTACCTGCTTTGCACCTTGAGAGACTAAACTTTTTGCTCATTCTCATTTGCAAAAAGGCTCAAACTTAGTCTTGCTGGGTGAAAGGCATCCATTTTAAAGCTGGGCTATTCCACCACAAGGCTTCACTTCCGTCTAAATCCTGCCAATGCAGCCGACTGTATTTTATGGCTGCTATCTTTAAGACGAACCTCCGTCTTCCCACTTCTCTGGCTTGTTGTAAAGTTTCAGATAAACATTTTGTGGCTTTCTGGCAAAAATGATCATCTTTGGTCCAATTTTTCAATAAAAAAAAGACAGATTTGACCAACTTTACCATCCGCTTCTTCAAATAATGCTCTCCTTGCCGTTCCTGTCACTTTAGGAAGACTGCAATATTGTTTTACGTCCTAACTCTCGTGATTTAAACTTCGGCTTCTGATGAAACCAGTATAAAAATATCTCACTGTTTTTTTCTCCAGTCTTAAACACCAACTGTCTGTATTACCTGGATTAAAATGGAATGGGTCCCCAAGTCACAAGTTCAAAATGTCTGCAACAGGTGAACTTTGTTAACTCTGTTACCTTAGTGCATCCAGCATAGGCAGCAAGTTTAGAAGAGCTGTGTCACTAGGGTCGCTGAACCAGGACTTAATGGGTATTGCATTGTCTGTAGGGCAGAAAGCAGCCAGTCAGTGGAGACAGAGGACAGGACACGTTTCAATTTATCATTTCAAACAGGCATACATACCACTGAGTTCTCAGTCAGACACAAATGCAATTAACGAAATATGAAGTTTGAAATGCATGTTAAAAAAATGCCTCAACTACCCAACTCAAATTATTCACTCTTATCTGCAGTCTGACGAAAAAACAACAAAAATAGACATTATAAAGGATCAAGGCCTTGTCAAATCACAGGAGACATACTCAGCAAACGGTGGCACTGACATTACATTATGTATTAATCTTAAAATATGTGACAGCGCTCTGCTAAAGCTGATTTCGACAACATTGGTGCATTAACTCATTGAGATAATTTCATAGTTGTTTAAAGAAACAAGATTTGATGGACAAACTTTCTACGTTTCTAAGTGTGAATCTTGAACGAGCCTTCTGCTTATAGTTTAGCCATTAAATTAATTCTGTTTTATTTTTTATGTAAACATTACAGTCTTGTGACATGGTGATTGATTAAATCACTACCTCCTTTGCCAGCTGGAAGCTGCATCAGCAACGTGTTTACAAAGCAGCCGACCAGCCCAGCTAATTAACAAGACAACATCTGAAGACCGTTACTTTAACGTTCTGATCAAAAAGTACTTGAAAACTATGATTATATTAAGATCAGATACTCAAGGTTATCATAATGCTTTTATATTCTTAATAGTAGTTTTATAATGCGTTGTTTCTGTGTGTATTAATACAATTCTTGTCAAAGTTTTGATCATACCATGGGAATCTCACACAGGCCCATTTATAAAGTTTCAACCTTGAAAAATGCTGCAGAAAAGCAAACGGGGAGCTCGTTCAGATCGCCATGGAGACCCCATCCTAATCACACAGCAGGTGATGTTTTGTTTGCAACATCATCAAGTTAGAGGACACTACAATAACCAGTCAGCTCTGCTTCTGCTTATTTTTCCACCATGAGTCCTGCTGTTCCTTTTGTCAAGTTTTAGCTCAGGCTGCTTCCTTTTTCTCTTCAGCCTCTGACGGCCGCTGCGCCACTGCAAAACGGTTTAGGTTTGTGGTTCTCAAACTGTGGCATGTGGACCAGTGGTGGTGCTAGGTAAGCTTTACAGGAAGACCTCTAAACAGCAGAGATGACCAAGAGATGAGAGGTTTAACCACATTGTGACCTTGGCTCCAGAAGGAAACCACTTGAAAAGGTTGTGCAAGAATGTTTTAAGAACCCTTCTTGAAACTGAAGTGGCTGAGCCTGAGACAAGAGTCAGAGGCTTCTGCTGCAGCGGCTAAAAATTATTTTAGTTATCGGTTATTCTGATGATGGATAAAAAAATTGGCACATTCCACAGTTTAACTGCTAAGGCCTTTTTTAAATATTAGAAACACATTAAAATATCAACATAAATAGTTAATTTTCTTTTCTAAATAAAAAAAATAAACATTTTATTGCCTGAAATGCAATAGCAGCATTTTCTTAATGTTTGCTTTATTATTTCTAGCAAAGTAAGAATCTACAGCTAAAAAGAAACAAGCACTTTTGACTATATTCACCAATATTCTGCCTGACTTTTCTTAATCTTCAAACAGTTTTGGTATTATGTGTAGACTAGACTCTTAAAAAAAGACTAGCAAAAGGTGCTTAATAGGATATTTATTTTACTTTAATTTTTTCTTAGAGAATTTGAAACTAAATCTATGCGACTCGAGGAGATCTGGGTAGAGCATGTTTACAGACAAAGAATGTTTTTTCATCTTTAACGCAAATATTTATACATTTTTCATATAGTTTTGGCGTAATTACTGCTCTGTAATTACTGCTTTCAGAAAATATTTTTTTTAAGTCCAAAATCTAGTTAATGATTAATCAATTACTAAATTAGTTGGGGAAAAAAAATCAATTCATCCCTTTAAATCGATTGTTTCAGCCCTAATAAGACCTAGTAGGAACAAAAGAAAAACCATATGAAAATAGGATTAAAATAATTTAAAACTTGTATAGTATTGTGAGGGAGAAGAGGGGCCAATGTGCTGTGATTGGTGAGACTGTTCTGTTTTATAACGTACATAATGGAGTTAAAAACTGGCTGTGGAAACTCATAATCCGTTTTTCACGCTTTTAATCTACAACTATTTGATATAAGGTCATCATGTTTGCATGACCTCCATGTTTAAAAACAGAAACATCTTTTTCTGTAAATGTTCTCAAAACATATGATCTATAGCAAGAAACATTTGGAATCAATCTGAATTTATTTTCCCACGCATTATATAGTAAGACTTACCTGGATGGCTTCGATAAGCACCAGGCGAGTTATCCAGGATAACAATACTGGACAGGTCATCATGTACTACAGACAGATCTTTAATATAACTACCTAGATCCAATGTACAATGCTGGGAGAGAGGAAAAAAAAAAAAAAGACATAATGAAAGAGTGACAAGCCGTAAATGTTTTATTTAACACACACACACAACGCTGAGCAGTACCTGTCTGTAGTATCTGCGTTTCAGGATGTTCCTATTGTTGTCCAGCTTGTCTGCAACTGCTGAGCCGTAGATCTCCATGCTGGCTGTGAAAACCACCAGCTCATACCACTGGCTCACCTGTGTACACACATCGTTCAGGGCACACAACAGCGGAGTCATCAGGGACATACATACAAAACAAATATTAGCTTATAGCTTCAAGAGGAACAGAAAGGAAACCCGAGCAGAGCAGAGCATGTTTGTGGGTTTCCACCGCTAAGGTTACAGTGAAGCTGACTGACACTCACCACTTCTAAAAAGAAGTCAACATGTGGCCTTTTATGTACAAAGAATCTGACTGGATGCTTGTCTATGACGACCTGCGCGGAGGAGTAAACACACACAGAGGCAGGTCAGACGGAGAAAACAGGATTCAGACCCAGTCGTGTGTATTTGTGCGACACTCGGCCATTACTTTGAGGATAAAGTCTGGCGGCGTGCCAGGTCTCACTGTGGGCCGCAAGACGCCGTCATGGTGAGAGTGGATCAGCGTCTCGTCCAGGTCCAGAACCAGGATCTTCCGCTTTACAGCATCTAGGATTTACAGAAAAATAAGGATCGATGTGATGCTTATACAAGATTTCCAAGTTTGAAATCTTGGAAATTTTGATGTTGAACTGGAAATAAAACATTAAGAAAACAATAAAACCATTTTTATATTGTTTTCATGTTTGTTCCACTTTTACAGCCACTTATTAAAACTTTGTCAAATTTCTGACAGTGGTTGTGATTTTATGTTCTCAAATAACCAAATTACGGTAAATTAAAAAAAATGCAACAGAAGAGAAAGGAGATCATAAAATAGACAAAACTTTTTTCTGATTATTTAATGATATCTATAATTTTTCATAAAATATGAACACTGCTTTAGGGCAGTATTGCGCACATTTTTGCATCTGCAGTTAAATTAATATTACCGTAATTTCCGGACTACAGAGCGCACCTGATTATAAGCCGCACGCTCTAATTTTAGAAAGAAAATCAATTTTGTACTTCTACAGGCCGCACCGGATTTTAAGCCGCAGGTATCCGACTTTCTATGAGATGTTAATCGTAAAGACTACGACAGCAAGATAAAGTCCAGGGGGATCACAGGTCAGAAAAAAGCTTTAATTAAAAAACATATATATAAAGAAAGTGGGGGTACGTTATCTGAGCTTAACCTTTATCACCATAACATGTACTCTTGCTGCGCAGTTCGAAGTATTTTGGTTCAATTAACACAAAAAATATGCGACCTACATTTTCTGACAGATTATCAGGAGAGCAGGAGTTCAAGTTAGCTAATCAACCACCGTGAATGTTCCTGCGCAATGATCGCAAAATGAAGATTCAAAAACATAAATCTGTAACGGACAGAATCTTCCGTTCCGCCAGACGAATTGCCTTTGACTTAAAACCGGCATCGTATGTTTTTCTTCGAGTGTCTTCCATGTAAATGAGGTGTGAGTACAAATGACTGATTTACAAGACCGTAACTGTGAAAGTGAGCATGATGCATCGCACAATTTCATTGGACCTCTGTGAACAACTCCTCAATTTTATTGGTCTACTGTTTTTGGCGCCATGACTAAAAAAAAAAAAAAAAAAAAACACGTACTAGCCGCACCATATTATAGGCCGCAGTGTTCAAAGTGAGGAAAAAAAGTAGCGGCTTATAGTCCGGAATTTACGGTACTTGAAATAAAAAGTTTATGAGACGCTTTACTTTATCTCTTTCACAAATATCTGGCATTGAGAGAGCAGATCTTGAGTCTCCATATTTTATAAGCTGCCAAGATGTGGTTAAAAAAAACACAAAATCCTGCAAAACCAGTTTATCTTTTACTCCAGCAGCAGAATTTTACACTGTAAGCTTTGGAGATTTTCTTATTATAGCTCTGGGCAGGTTTAGGGGATTGGAGCTCTTCTTGTTTCCTGACACTTCAAGATTGACGTCAACATAAATGCTCTTTTGTCTCTTACTTTGAATTTTGTCGCATCAAAATAACAACCATAAGAACCAAGAAATCATGATTACTAACTTAAACATTTCTGGACACCATGGTCAGCTAAGATAAGAAATGTTCACATAAAAAAGATGCTGAAGTTAAATTTATTTTATAGGAAATGTCTATAGGGCTGACAGTAAATGTGATCCCAGTGAAAATAATTCCCATCATTCAAGTAAATCCTTTGATGTTAAGGGATGGAAATGTTTCGGTTTAGTGTGAGATAATCCAACAGCAGCCAAAGATAACTAAGTTTTTTTAATACTTATCTTTAATAGGGGTGCTAAGAAATGTAGAAACAAAGCAGTGCATAAAAATAGAGCCAACAAAAAAAACCCCAATAAAAACATTTAACTGCAAAAACAGTTGACGTTTGTCTATCTATGCTGTTATAAAAACAACTCCTCAGGAAATTCTCAGGCTCAGCATTTATAAACGGCCTCTTTCAATAGAAAATGTAGTCACATGGTTTGGCTATTTCTGGATCTTGTACTTATCTTCAACATGTTGCAGTGAAGCAACAGCTTTGCAAATTGCTCTAAATGCTCCAATATCTTCTAAACACTGACCTGATTCCTACATTAGTTGCTCTGTCGGTATTTAGACCCCCAAAATTTGTCTTTAAACACAAAGTATTTAACATATTAGCTCAGAATATTAAGTGTATGTAAATGTTTTTGTTATAAATGTTTTTTTTTTGTTTGTTTGTTTGTTTTATGATATGGATCCCAGGAAGAGTAGCCATTGTCATGGCATTGGCTAAAGGGGATCCAAATAAACAAGCAAACAAATATGCCTTCACATGATTGCCAATAAATAAATCAAACTTTCAGTAAGAGCAGTGTGGACCTGGACAAGTCAGGTTCATCCTTGTGCCTGGAGGAGCCACAATCTTCTGTTCAAACCGTTACATTCCAAGATAAACAATCCCGAAGCAATATCTCAGGACATCAGCTAGGAAGGTAAAGCTCGGGTCCAAATGTGTCTTCCTAATGGGCAATGACCCAAAGGATTCGGCCATCGCTCAAAAATAAGAAAGAAAAGATCTGAAAAGATGTGCGAGAACAAGGCAGTCCAGTAACACCAGTTCTGTCTGGAGGAATGGGCCAGAAATCCAAAAAAGGTTGTTTTTATGTAGTGTATGTAAATATCTCGTTATTATTGTGCATCTTCAGAAAAACAATAAAAATAAATCTGTTAATTTCCATCAATAAAAAAAAAACTCAATTCACCTAAAAAATACATTTAAGAAATTGTATCTGGAAGAATCTGTGATCATTCACCTTGGCAGCTTACTTAAAACTTACATTAACTATTAATGACCAGAAGGGTCAAAATTACATTTTTCTTTGTTGTTTGCAATTAAAAATTATGCAGCATTTATTCCTTAATTAAAAAAACTAACGAAAAACAAATTCAGAACAATGCTACCTGCCGATTGAAAGACCCTTATGAGCACTGCTTCTCCGTCCAGACTGGACCTGAATTTCCAGCTGAGGTCGGAGCAGTGAGAGAGAAGCTGAACAGAAACCTAATCCTTCCTCTTGGTCCAGTGTGATTGAAAGGCCTCTCGTCCAGAGCACGCCTACACCTCTTCCATTGGCATCCCTTCTCCATTTCCTCAACTCGAACATGGTGGAACAGCAGCAGGTTGTCCTAAAGTGGCTGAGCACGCTTCAGTGTAACTAAAAGGTTTACAGTCTGATAGAGGATCTTGTCCAATTAAAATAAAATGTGACTACTACTATATGCTTTCACATAAAGGCAGTTCAGGTTTCCTCTGCCTGTACGTTTAGAGCCGAGCAACAGAAAGACATTTTCTTAGGAGTGTTGATTATGTACTGTAAACAAAATTATTCCAGTCGCTCAACATATTTCCCTCTGAGCTGAGAAGGTAGAGACCCTTTTACTTTCTATGGTGAACATGAAGGAAAATACCTCAAAGCATCCATAGGTTTGCTATTTCTTCTCCGGGAAGAAGAAATAGCAAACCTATGGAGGAATAAGCTACTATATAGTGGTGATCACATTGCTTGAGGTGAGGAAGTGGTGCATGTGTGCTGAACTTCTTTTCTGCACAATCACTTCCTTCTTGACAAACTGGTTTAACTTTCTGACTTTCCACAGTAGAAATGTGTTGTGATTGTCAGTCCGGACAAAAACAGCAGCACAAAACATGCCGCCGTCTGAAGGGTTCCTCAGACGCCCAAGTATGATTTAGCAGAGAGACAGGGACTGATGAAAGAAGACGAGTGTGTACTCACTGAGTCTGTTTCTGGAGATGGGCGACAGGGGCAAAATGTCGTATCGCACCGTCTGATACTGGATTATCTAAAAATGAACCAGGCAAATGAGACAGTCAGTTCTCAGCAGGGCAGAACAGCAGGAACAATAAATGCAGCACAGGATGTACAAAACAGTGAGGCATGGTGAGGTAACCAAGACAAATAATAAATGCATCATTAGAAGACTCAAACTTTTATATCAGACCCCCTACAGTAAGCAAACTGTGCCAGACTATTGATCTTCTGGTCATAATCTGGAACAGACTAATTTGTGGGCCATAGTTGAAGCATAGTGAAGCCTCTGTGATGCTGGGGGACTGTAAAGCCTGGGGAACTTAGAATCCAGGCTCAATGAACTCTGAAACATTTTAGATGGAAATGTGGCGGGGGACAGAGAGGTGGGCGCCACATCAACAGGGTAATGAACGAAAGCTTTAAGCTAAACATAAAAACTGTTTTTGACCTGGTCATCTCAGTTCACAGAACTAAAACTTCTAGAAAGCCTGTGGGGTGAGAAGACTCAGATGGTCTGATGGGACTGTGCAATGGTCAGAGATCTGCCATCTCTTTATGCTGCCATCTTGTTAAATGTTACCAAAGACCAAAAACCATTCAAAGTGGCAAAAGAAGACTGCAGAGGACATCAAAAGCAGGTATTACGCTACTGCTAGAGCTGCAGGACATGAAAATGAAAAAGAACTATTGCTGAATGTGCCATGATGATTATGATTGACCTACATTACTCTGACCTTTCTTTTGCTTTCTCACAATGTTCCCACCCCTTTGAGTTTTACCATCTAGGCCACTATAAATATACAGGAGGTGTGAATTCAGAGTTGAACCAACAGACCATATATAAACTACCTGCATGCTGAAATTTGATGCACAGCACTTAGAATATTATATCCTAACAAATATTGCATTCCAATACTATTTGCAAATGGAATGCTGCACATTTTCATAATGCGATGCCCATTACAAACAGATGTAAATTAGAGCTACATATACATAGTTGGGGCTACCTTCGAAAAGATGAATACTCTTTAAAGGGAATAAATTATGTGTTTTCCAGGCCATTTTATAGCACAATTAAGGAACTATGTTAGCTTCAGTTGTTGTAAAAATTATGTATAAAACGTGATTTACAAAAAATCTGACGTTGTGACTTGACACTTGAAATTGGCCTCTGTCCCTTTAAGAAGCTCCTGTTCTTCATCACTACTTCTCACTCCGCCACATCTAAGAACGGCTGTGAATGGCATGAAGGAGGAGCACTGCTGAAGCTGGAGCTTCCTAAAGAAACAGAGGCCCAATTTCAAGGCGTTGAATTGTGAAGTCAAATTTCATTGGAGTTTTGATCAGCGTGTTTATGACTGGAGGTGACAGTTATTTGATTGTGCCTTAAAATGGCACTACGCAAACGGAAAATACACAATACTGACCCTTCAAACAAAGTTACAGAAATATATAAAACAGGTGGACGTTTGCTGCGACAATAATTATCTGAAAAATATCACGCAAGACAAAAAGAGAAAAGCGATTTGACTCCGATAAAGCTGTACAATATACGGACTTAATTTTGATACCAAAAACTGATGACGATCACAATTAACCCAGATTTTCCTGACAACTTGCGTTGTGAGGATGATGTTGCACATGAGCCATTATCTAAATAATGGATCCATGTTTTACCTCAGGTTTAGGCATTTAGTGTACTTAAGAGTGCATCCATCTTTACAAATATACAACATTACTAATATGCAGGCATGAATACATGACAGTTGTATTATCCAACCAAATATTGCACCCAAACTTTTATTTGCTATTGGAATACTGCATGGATGCACTAATTTTGTGATTTAATATGCTGTGCAGCTCTAGTTCCTGAAGAAAGTAGCAGAAGTAGTTTAAAAAACTGGGAGCTCAAATGAAGAAATGGCTTTTATCACTCATTATGACCTGGGAGCAGTTAGCAGGACTCTGTTCAGAGTCAGAGGGGCTCATACCTCGTCAATAAGTCTGATCAATAACAGAGAATATAGAGGTATATATTCTTGTATTCAGGAATATGGAGGTAAGAAGAAAGAATTTTAAAATCAATACAGACCCCAACATGGAGTCTGTTCTCCCCTCTTTAGAGTGAGTAACAAGTCCAGCTCCAACTGGAGGCAGCTGAAGACAAGCCTGCTACAGCAAACCAGCTTTTTAAAACTGTTTTTAAAAAGGCATTGCCTTTTTGTTCTTAAAAGGAGTAATCTTAACGAGCCCCCAGTGTTTTTGTCCAGAGGCTGCAGAACAGCGCAGGATAATAAAACTTAATACAGTAATTGAGCATGTTCTGTCCTCCCTGTGTGGCTTTGCTGCTCGGCTCCAGCGAGGATCCTTCAGAGCGCCACTCCTGCACCAGGGGGCTCTGCTCTTTTCCTCACACGGCTATTTTTATCCCCTCAGCTGTCGGCGAGCGTCAGCGGAGCATGGGGGCTCGCACAGAGAAGAAGACTTGCCGGATGACTGAGTGAGCAGCTTGGTACCAGAGCAGAGGATGGGAGGGGGCTGGAGGGGGTTTGCCTGGCAGAGTTGACTCAGATGGGGGAAGCCTGTAGCTGCCGAGCGCCACAGGGAAGCTTCACCCACATCTTTCTGCACTTTTAGCAGAATCCAACTGGAGCCTGCAGATTCAGGAGAATTCCCATACCAACAGAAAAAAAAAGATAAAAACTTTACATATTGTCACCGTTCTAGAATAATGGCCCACGTTATTCTTTTGCTCAAATCATCTTTTGGCAATAAATGACTCAGGGGCCATTGTTTAAAGAAGGTGAAGTAATCTTGATGTGATTAATCATAGTATGATTTAAAAAAATATTGATTATTCCAATTAATGAAATTTAAACCCTCAAAAAACACTCAGGGTGTATTATAAGCCTGGCGGGCCATCAGGCTTTAGCATAGCTTATTTATTTAAGTCTTTTCAGAATGTTTGCATTTTTTAAGATCTTATAGTTGGTGTTCAGGTATTAATATTCCAATATTTCAATAACACGTAATTATCAAGTGATATTTTCAAATTTCCTGTCAACTTTAAACATTTTTTAACTCAAAAACACAACGGACCGCTGGATGGACGACTGACCCCACCACCAGGCCTAGCAGGTTTTCTGTCTGTATTGTTGGGATTGTTACTATTTCCATTTTCTTCAGTTTGTTCAAGAAACGTCTCAATAAATATAAATTCATTTGAAAATATGATAGAAAGCAGCTACCGAATGCACTTCAGTGATACAAATCAATCTTCTTTTTATGACAGGCGTCCTAAAGATTCGGATTACAAACGTTTATGTTTTTCAAAAGCAGTATTTTATCGACATCCTGCAAGTATAACGTTAGAGTCCCAATCTGGACTATTTTAAATGATTGTTATCAGGAATCTCAAAGAAAATTCAGTTCTTGATATCTGATAAATATCTATTGTCTGTATTCATCTCAGCCACACCTCCAGCAGGGCGTCCAAACACATTTCACCAATTTAAAAGCAACATGTTGCTCTTCATGCTTTGCTCAGATCATCAGTTTAGATATTTCCAGCGTTCCGGAAGAGGCGCAGAAAGCGGCCGAAACACTACTGATTAAGTTTTATAGCATTCAGAACAAAATGTCAAGCCGATAAAGCCAGAAAACAACTTTTCCTACAGTTTTGCCAGAAAAATAATCATTGGAATCAAATTGAAATATGTAACCAATAGCAAAATACAGCCGAATGATCACCAAAGCCACGAATACAAGATGAGCAAAAGTACGGAAACAGACTGTAGCTGGATGTGTTGAGCCAGATATATAATCGAAATCAAATGACAAATTTCTGCCCGTCAGGATGTTGCAGCAGCGTTCTTAACCTGGCTATCTCCTTGTTGAAACAATACATTTAGGCCAAACACAAGAAACTAAATATAAATTAATATGTAGATAGCCTAAATATCTATTACTATCAAAGAAAACAGATGCTGCAGGATCCCAAATGTCTTTGTTGAGTGAGAGAAAACTCTCAATATTACTGCAAATTATGTAATATCCATGGAAGATGTGCTATTTAACTGGTAGTATTAAATTAATTAACAAAAAAAATAAAAAACTAATCGCGACATCCAGAAAATAACAATTTTCTTTCAAGAGCGACTTGATATCTTAAAAAAAAAAAAATCTAATTTCTTAATTTAAATGAAAATGAGAGGAAATCAACATGGTGAATTTGCATCGTCAATTAATTATCCAAAATATAAGGACACTACTTTATTAAATTTACTTTAAAGTTCAGAATTTCGCTGGGTTAGCTGACTGTTTTTGAATTGTTGCCATATTTGGCAGCACACCTGTAATACTGCAAGATAATAATCGAAGCCGTTTTGCAACACTGATGCGAGTAAGACTAGTAAACAATCATCTCGTCATTTGTTGGAGGTACAGTGGAGTAGTGTGAGCTGGATTATAATCAGCCTGCTGTGTTCTTAATCCAATAAGGATCCAAATTTTCAGATAAGGTCTGCGTTCACAAATTGAGGGAGTTAAAAAACCCCAAAACAAAACAGGATTTTAAACATTTTAAATTCATTTAAATCATCCAGGCAAATGTGCTAAACTAACCGCCTGGATGCGGACAGTTTTCCTCTGGACCGCAGGCTGTAAACAACAGAGCTAAACTGTGAGTTAAAATGAGAGGAAACAGAAGGGAGAGAACAGTGTGCTCTCTGTGCTGACATAATCCCTCTCAGTTCAGCTGGAGCATGGACTCAACTCCTCACTCTCACCCTGCAAGTGCGGCCGCTTCACAATAAACTGCAGCGAGACGATTACGACACGCAGGACGCACCTCCAAGCTTTGTTGGGCTCGATACGCTCCCTGGTCCAGCTGAAGTCCTCTCACGTTTTAGCGCCTACGCAGGCCTGCCTGCGACTCGGCAACACCTGGGAGTAACCTCTAAGTTACCTAGCAGGTGGCTTATATTATATTGTACGTCATGTTTGTTTATTTTTGGAATCAATCGGAGGCAAAGCTGAAACTTTCTTGAAATCTAACATTTGTTCTCGCAGGCAGTTGTGACTTTGCACCTCAGCTGGACGAATCGGTCGATAATGCAAAGACAAGATGAAAAAAAACAATCAGCTAATAGGTGTTATGATTTACTAATAGATTAATGTACAACAACTCCCTGATCATTTTAGAACATTTTATTGCAAAACTGGATGTTATCGTTACCCTCCAAGGGAAATAAAACGTCTTTTCTCTCAAAGGGTCCCGCTGTAGATCCTAGATATTTAGTTGGTGGCTGGACTAAGTGAGCATTAATACTTTTAATAAATTCCTGATTAGCTTTTTAAAATAATCTTACAAGAGTTGCATCAAAAGTTAAAAACAAATATATGAATGAAGTAATCGAAATTGGACAATTTTCCCTTGATAGGGTGTCAAATACTAAAAAAAAAAAAAAAATCTGAATTTCTTTCTGCTTATTCATTTAGAAAAACTAATTAACTAAGAACTTCCACTTTTTTCAGATCATAACTGCATCAACCAAGAGTATTTACTTTAACGCACCTTTTCCAGGTTAACAACCAGTTCATGCTTTGATACATAAATGGGTACAGTCTGGTAATTCCTTCATTCTCTGCTGGATTAAAAACTCTTGACTTCATCACAAAAGAATTGCAGCACTTTTTTTTTTCTTATGCGTTACAGTTGCAAAGAAAGAGAAGAAAATAGAAGAGGTCATTGAATTGTATATTGGCAAAGAAAAGTTCGCTGTGCAACTCGGTTGCTTACCTTCCTGTTGTTGGTGCTTTTATTACCATTTTAACAAGAATTGGCTCATATTTGCAATAAAAAGATGTGCTATTCTTTTAGTCTTTAAACCGTTTTATATCCCTTAACTGTTAACTTACTGTTTGGAAGATTTTAAGTGATTAAATCTGAGTGACTTTGAGGTATATTCAGGTGTTGTGCTGCTTAGCTGAGAAACAGAAACAGGTTGGTTTTTAAGAACTTGATCTGATAAAAAAAAAATAAAATATAAATATGTCCTAGAGCCAGCGACCCGTGTAGTAGTTTTAAATCAAACTGGAAGTGAATGAGTAACATTTCACCCATTAACATTAATGAGTTGATTAATAGTATTTTTAATCAACTCAACAATATGAATCAAAGCGCATGCATCTGGATGATGTGTTAACAGAGCAAAAGCGCTGGGCGTTCTTCCGTCTGATAAGTTTATTTTGAATTTTCAGTGTCTAGCCTGCAGATCAATAACCAGAAACATTTTTTTTTAGGGGAAAATTGACCAAAAGTCTGTTGTTTCAAAGGAACATCAAATCTGGGACGATTTGCGACAAAATAAACACATTTAGAATAACTTATCAGACTGCAATTTTTTTTGTAATTGCGAGGCATTTTGGAGTGTTTTCTTGTTTATAGACTCTCTCTGCTTTTGAAAACAGCAACTCGTATGTCCAAATTCAGATTTGCTTATTTCGCTTTTGCACTTAACTTGTGACCCCTAACAAGAAATCCAAGCCCTCAATATCCATTGTAAACATTGACTCTGCAATGAGCATCCAACACACAGGTAAGGCTGCATAATAATCTTATTTGATTTGAGCATTTGAAACTACTGTCATATGCTCCGTCTTTACTGTACGTAATGAACGTAAGAGTGGCTGTAAATCAACATGCAGTTAAAAGGGCTTTGTGCACTTTGGCGTCCTGTGTAACATCTTACATAACTCCCAGGTTGTAAAATATGTTTACACCTCTTCACCCATGGCTCAGAAACACCCCGAGCGATCTCTTTGCAAGAAATAATTACCTTTTTAAATCAATATAATGTGGTAAAAATGATTTTAGACTATAAGAGCAAGTCATCTGAGAGTGTAAATATTCGTAGGCACGGACCGGAGGAAGTGTTTCAGTGCAGATGGATGTTTCTCAGACCTACAGTCTCAGCAGCCCACTCGTTTTCAAAGCTGTGCTCACCGTTCGGAGGTGCTTCCTGAGGATGTACATGATGAAGCCCCATATTCTGGACGTGACACCGAGGAAAGTGCGGATGCCGAGTAGACACTGCCGGGTTTTCAGCATGTTCATGAGCTCCCAAAGACCCCCACAGTGGGTCTGCTTCAAGTCTCGAAAGGAATATTAAAGCACGCCGGTTTGGCGAAGTTGCTCTTGTAAATACAGAGGCGACTTTTAACGTCCTGCTCAGGCAGGGAAATATCCGCCTAAACCAGCAGCTCCTACTGACAAGAGGCCGGGCTCTTCTTCACACTTGTGGCACGGCTAGCTTTACATACAAAGCATTGTGACAGGAACACACAGCCGCATTGAAAGGGAAAGAAGCCGCCTCACGTCGCCTGCTCCTGTATGAACCACAGCACAAACCACCGTTAGCTGATAGCCGAGAAGCTACCGCTAGCTCGACGGGGTGACCACCTTGAAACCGAGGATAAAAATACCCCCCAAAAGCCGTGAAGCCGCTCGCTGACATGCACCGGTACGACGCGGCTTCGCTCTGTGCGGCATCCGAAGAGAGGCGCTTGAGTAAAAGTTCCCCCGAAGTCCAGCCGGTGGGCTTAAAATCAGTTTGTAGTCCACTGGTAGTCCGGAATGAAGCTGCGAGCCGCCATCGCCGCCTTGCCGTCACTTCCGCGAGAGGAGCTGGGCGCGGCGACGCGCATCGCGTCCACGTGGAAAGAAAACATACCGACGTGGACGAGCGAGTGCGTCGAACCATAAAAGTTATCAAAGATTAACCTGATATATCGCCGCTTTTTAACAGCTTACCTTTCTTAAGTCAGCGGTACAAGAGCAAACTTAAACACGTTAGAGAATTTTGAAAGTGACGTCGCTTAAAATTTACTTGACACCGACAGTAGCCTAGTTTAGTTGTCCCACCGCTGTGATTTAAGTGATAAAGCAATAAAATATTAAAAGCTGCCTCCAGTGTCGAGTGTTTTATGTTGGCCTTTACTAAAAATATTCAGCAGGAATTGAGCTTGCCGTCTTTCAAAATATTTCGTGTTTAAAAAAAATGTAAACTACTTTTGGTTTTTAGGTAACTAATTAATAAAACCTATTAATTTAACATGATCCTAAATTAATTTCCTTTTTATATATTTTTAGTTTGGCTTCATATTGGTTTATAAAAATCATGCTTTATTGTCATATAAAACATTTATACAAGTTATTTCAATTACATGTCATTTGTTTACCAATTAAAACAACAAAATGTAGTTTTAAATGTTAGTTGTGCACAGAAATCTGGTGATTTCAGAAACAAAAAAGCTCCTAAAAAGCTGAGTGGAAGGAAGACAGCTATTTCTGCCAATGACCTTTGGAGAAGAGGTTCATTTTCCAGCAGGACAACAATCCTATCCATACACTGAGCTAATGTTAAGATCAAAGCATATTCATGGGTTGAAGTGACCCAGTGAAAGCCAAGTATTAAAAACAATTGAGAATATTTGAGAAGCCTTGAAAATTAATGTCCACAAAGGTTTACCATTCAGTCTGACTGAGCTTGAGCTGCTTGCAAAAAATAATTTCATTCTGTAACTGTTCTAAGGACCATTTACGTGCAGCTGTAAATGGTCCTTAGAAGTACTGACTCAGGATTCTGAATACATATGGATGCATGCAAAGGTATTTAACGTTCTTTTGGAATCCAAAGTATTTTTGAATTTGAATTACTCCTGAAAAAAAAATGAAAACAACTAATGAGACCGACAGCGAATCAACAACTGTGAGTTGTAGGCTTATAGAAAAACTTATATAAGTACATATATAATCATTAGCTCTTTCAATAACTTTGATGGTATTCCCCCATAACACTCTTTTTATTTTAGACACTACTATCAAGAGAGAGTCAACAGAAGCCACCACAATGATTCATAAAGTACATCTTTCTTAAAAATATCAACAACTTAGATAAAAACAAAAGTTTGCATCAGTTGTTTATTGATCTGAAAAATTAAACATAACAAAAAATAAAGTTTAAAATTAAGAAACACTTTTACATTTCATAAAGATTGAATAGATATCTTGTAGAAAATTAAAGTTGTGTGATTTAGCATCTTTAGGCTTGATAAGACGACAGGAAGGAAACAATATCAATAATTGCACTATTTCGGCTGCATAGAGGAGATAATGCAAATATCTTATGAACAGCGTTCACCATGCCTTAGCCCTAGACATCAAGATCATCATCAGGGTCCTCCTGGTCATAGTCATCATTGGCATCAGGCTCATACAGAATCCGGCCACAACCTGGACCTGGATGGAGCAGAGCCGTTTTCCTGCAACGTTAAAAGAAAGACAATTTTACAACTTACAATATGTACGTATAGTTTTAAAAACCTTTTAAATGTAAGGACATATGGCATCATTGAAGAGATTCTGACTTCTCTTTGCTGAAGACGAAAGGCAGTGTGAGTTTCTGCTTGGCCTCTAACTCTGAATCGGACAGTCGAAGGTTGAAGGTCAAGTTAGCTGTTGGGTCCGCCTGTTGACACACAAGGAGGATCAGTTTCAGCACCTGTCATTTCATGAGCCCCAGCTCTGTTCAGGATGTGTTAAACTGCACCTGCTCTTCCTCTGTGCTATTGGTTTTATGTTCAGCATGGCTGGGCTTGCTCAGAATGGTCACTGCAAAATCCTCTACGATGCAGAATATCTCCTCCTGGGGGTCAAATGAAAGCTGTCAGTAATTCATAGCAGAATACTAGTCGAACAAAGTAGCCTACATATAAATGCTTCTTACATCTTGCATAACTTTCCCTGATTTGGAGCGCTTTGTTACTCTTGCCACCGCTTCTTTTCCCTTCACTCCAGGTGCCACGGAGATGAGAGAAGTTGCCAAGTGGCAGACGCTTCCCACGGTGCCCCTTTGATGCATATCTGTGTGGAGCAGGCCAATAACAGCTCTCACAGCTCCCCCTAATGAAAACAGAAAATAATACATCAGTGGAAAAACGTTCTCCATTAACTTAAAGCTCCGAGTTACAAAAACAAATTGTTTGATTCACCTTTTCTTAGCTGCTGAAGTGTCTGGCAGACAGCAGGCGGAGTCTTGTGTCTCAATATCCAAGACAGAGAGTCGATGATGAGCACAGCTGGCTTTGGTTGTGATGTTTGTTTGACCAAGTTTGTGAGGTCCTCCAAACTGAACTGTTGAGCCGTGAAATTTGGGTGACCAGTCCACCCAAGGGGATCGGAATAGGCATTGTGAATATGTAACCTGAAAATAAAAATATTGTTTTGGTTTAATTACTGTGCTTTGAAAAACTTTTATAAACCTTGAAGGTTTATATAGTTTGTCATGCTGCAACTGCAAAATGTTATGTGATTTATGTGAAAAACCAACACAACATTTCCTAATCTATTTGATTTATGTTGGTTTCAATTACCTCTGAGAATCTGGTGGTTTCAATCCATCTTTCAGCTCTTCTTCGCTCACATCAAAACACAGGACATGTATAACTTCCTCCCTGGCAACAGAAAATATATTTAGAAAAAGATTATAGTTATTTTTCAGTGCAGGAATATACGTTCATCCATTATCTATACTGGCTTGTTCTTGCGTAATGAAATTTAATTGATTTTCAAAAACAAGATTTTAATGTACAAGTTTGAGGTTATGGTGGATTTTCTCTAATTTATCCAAGGTAATATTTCCTCAGCCAGGTTCAAATATACGTGGACTTAAATAATGTTTGGATAAATGGAACATAGAAATTTCCACACACACACAAAAAAATAACTTTTTATTGCCGTCAACAAGCTTCTGGCATAATTTTTACTGTTCCTATAAAAAAAAACACTAAACTTCATTTAAATGTATAAGTTTCATGTTGCTTTTATAAATTCTTAAACCAGTTTTGATGTTACCACCAGCATGCTTGACAGGTGGTACAGTGTTGTTAGTTTTGAAAGTTTCACCTTGATTCCCCCACACAAACTTCTTATTCTTATAAAAAAATTATATTTGTTTTGTCTGACCATAAACCCTTGCACAGGAATCTTTTTTATTTTGTCCAGGTGGAGAGCCACAGATTGAATCAAGTTGAAAGGTGTTGATTTTGGACCAGGGGGCTTCTTTCTCAGTCAGTCCTTGATTAGTTCTTGTTAATATTAACAGTAATATTTTTGACTTGTAGACACAATAAAACAGCGATGTCAAAATGCTGGACTAAAACTCAATAAAGCAACCTAACATCAAACATCTGAAATGCTCTCAGTCTCCAACCATTATTTACCAATCAGCTTAAATATCCACTATTTCAGCCAATACATGTTATTGGATATTTAACCAGAAATGACAGAAATTTGCTAACTGTGACAAAACAAGTGCAAAATGTATCTGCAAAGTGTTAATGGACGATTTACCAAGCATGAGTGTGGATGTTTGTATAATTTCGATCCTGAGAAAATATGAAGAAATCCGTGTGAAATTCAATTTTGTGTTTTTTTATTAGCACAGCATCGTACCTGTTTAAGGCAGCAGTGATGAAGCTCTTCAGAAGATCTCGCCCTGAGTAACTACAGGAGTCTGTTGATGATAGATGTTTAGCAATGCATTAGGTCAACTTAAACTGTTAGAGTGTTATTGGTTACTGCAATATTAAAAACTTTTACCTCGTATTATTAGAAACCCTCCACTCTCAATGCCTTGCAGTAATTCAGACAACATGGTTGACTACAGTGTACAAGTATCTACGGCTAATTAGCCTGCTTCTACATTAGCACATGTTTAAGCTACAGAAAATAGACAAAAACTATTGAATTAATTAAACGGATAAACGGATAGCACCTCTTTATCATACATGTGTACATTTAAATTAGCTAAAACCTATTATTTCTAGGTTGTTACGCTGTTTTGTTTGCTTGGTTAGCATGTTTTGGTTGCCCACGATCATAAAACATCATATCCCATGCTTCCCATGATCATGGGCTCGTGGGTAATGTAGTATACTGGCGTTTACTGTCTCTGTCGAGTGACAGTGTAAGTGCTACACAAAGACTACGTTACCCAGCATTCATAATTGGAATTAGATAGTAGCCGCTTCAGGAAGATTGGTGGTAGATTGGATCAGCTCCGCAGACCGATCCCGCCCTCTGTCATCCTACCAGCCTATCCACGAACGCTGTGTAATCTTGGAAACCAATCAGAGAAGAAGAATCCCTCCCGTTGTGTTCTTCTGGGCGATCTTGTCTAACGACACCCTCCCCTTTTTGCCTCCTAGAGAAGCTGCTGCCGCGCGGAATAAAGCCCAAAGTCTAGTGGGTTTGAACACCCCGAGAGAAGAATCGACAAACTTCATGCGAGAGCTTCTCACCATGGATTTGTATATAGCATTTGTGCTAATTTGAGGATTATACACCTCCTTCTTCTCTTTAGCGATGGGTTTTGCAAATGCAAGCTCGAAATACGCGGATCTTAAAAGCTCGCCACGCTAGGCGACAGAGGAATTACTATTTTTTGACTTTTCAAAAAAGTGGTTTGTTTGTGCTCGGTTAACGGCTGCCGTTTTACGAATCTTGACCGAGGGGATATCCACAAGTTTGATCATATTGTGGACCGTCTTCAAGAAGAGTTTCTCTCCCTAGTCCTTAGTGTCCTTGGCTTCTTTTTCCAGTGCCAAGTTACCCGGGCGATAAGGTGCAACCACGCCGGGGGAAGGCTGCTGCTCTCCGGCTAGCTGAGAAGCGGCTTCTCCTTGAATCGGGGCCTCGTCGGCTAGGCGACAATGCTCGACATAATGTCTGACCACCAAGGTACGTATGATAAAGATCTTTTGGAAATTATTGCTCCAACATTTGCAGTATAACGACGTTTTAACGGTCAACGGCCGTTTTACGGGTTTTAAGCCCCGTAAGTTGTGACTAATGCTACTGCTACGTTTTAGTTGCGTAGGCTGTATTAATAGCTGTGCTCGCCTCCTTCTAATCCACTTAATGTTGTCAATGTACCGAAAAAATATAACCGCTGTGAAATATGTGTATTTTCAATGTAGCCACTGTAATTTTACAGTAAAATCGGCTATGTGGGGCTTGCTAGTTAGCTAACGCGCCGAATCATACAGCTAAGGCTAAAAGCTAAATTCAAGCTAATCGATAACTCGATCTCTGGGCATATTTAAATGCGCTTTCAACCGAAGTACTAATTGAAATATGTTGCCAAAAAATGTAATTTTAAAATCTGATTCGAAGTCAAAAACGGCAATGAACCAGACACGCCCGATTAAACGTTAGCAGCACCTCGCTAGCCCCAAGTTAGCACACAAGCTTCTTCTCCTTCCAACTTCCATTTCAAGAAAAGCCAGCGTGAAGTGACCGATGACCAACACAATCCGCAGCCTGAGTCAAGCCGACATGAAAAGTAATGAATGTGTCTTGACTAGAGAAGCACAACTGTCTGAGTTTAATGCTTTATTTTCAAGCTGTTTGACCAGTTAGCTTTTTTTTTTTTTTAAATCTTAGTTTAAATGCCAGTAGCAGCTCCACAGAGCAAACCTATTAATAATTGTCTGCTGATTAAATCCACATACATAAATGTGGTTGATATGAACATTTTGATATGAACTAGAGTGGTTTAAAACGGCTCGCAGACACTGAATAGCTGACCCCCGTTGCGGTTGTTCGGGGGTGTACACTGTTAGCTAGCGCTGTCGTCGGCTATATTTCTTCGGTTTTATTTCGCAACTATTCCCTCCTCTCGGCGCTGTTGGGAGTTTAAAGATACTAATCGAACCAGACTTTTAAATAAGCCCTTCATGCTTGTCGTTAATAATCCCCATTAAGTTATTGGCCCGGGTTAGCCTGCTAATGCTAGTATTAGTTCACTCGCTCCTTCAGGCAACAATGTAGTGTCATTTTATTTCACGCAAGCAGGTTCGGTTGTAATTTAAAGAAACGTTTTACTTGTTTGTCTCCCACAGATTCACTTCTGACGTGTAAAACGGAGCCCTTGGTGAGCCCATTTATTATTGTAGTTATTCATTTGGAGTTCGCTGTAGGCTGATGCTTGACGCTGATGAGGTTTACTTTCTCTAACAGCAGCCTTACTATTTTCTGTAGCCCCCAGAAAGAAAAAAGAGGACTGTTGAGGACTTCAACAAGTTCTGCAGCTTTGTTCTGGCTTATGCAGGCTATATCCCCAGTCCAAAAGAGGTGAGCTGTTTTCCTTTTCTTTTTTTTTTTTTTATTAAATCATTACTACAAATGTTAGCAAGCTATGTTTCAATTGATCAGTTTGCAACACACATGATACGCGAAGATGCACACAAACTCTTCTCCTGTTGTAGTTCCATAGTATTTTCTTCAGCGTTTGTTCCTAGAAGATCTAAAACGGTTGTCAAAACTGAAGCCCTCAGTGTCCGATTCCCCGCCCGATTAAGACGTGTCCCTGCTTCAACAAATGTGATTCAAATAAATGAATCAAGTGTGGCAGAGGCCCCGGTAATGACCCATTAATAACAATCAGGTGGGTTACTGCTGGGAAACATCTTAAGCACTTTAGATTATGGCCCACAAGCACTAACAGGGTGCACAGCTGTTTTAGGAGACTTTGGAAGCTAAATAAAATGTTTTGTCTACTTGGACGGACAAAGCTGTCGGGGTTTTTACAGAAAGACGTTTTTACATTTGCAGCATCTCAAAAGCAGCTGTCTTGTAGTTAAGCTGAGGTTCTGTAGTTTGCCAACATGTCAACTTAAATACCAGCTAAGATATTTTCAATACTGACAATGTACCATCAATATTGTTCTTACAGTGTTGAACTCTGGGTTTGATTCTTTTGGAAATACAAAATTATGATAAAAAAATGCATATAGTTCCTGCATAAATATACATTTGTGTTAAGGAATTTTGCCTCCAGTTTGTTTGAATGGTGCCTGCCTTTTGACTTGTCTTATCAGAATTTAGTTATTTGTTCAACCGATTTCTACTATTGAGTTATGACAGAGAGCCCACAGTTTACTGTACATTTGTTGAAAATAAGAGCTGCTTTCATTTAGTCAGGATCACGTTGTAAACCAGGGGTTTTAAATGGCACTAAGTTGTCTGGTCTTTATTCCAGGTTAACCCCTGAACCTCCCGTTTTTGAGGTTTTACCAAATCTTGTCGTTTTTAGACTAATCCAGCGATTTACCAAGTCTATTGCTCAAGATGCGAATGAAAGCAGAGAAAAGCATCTCTTCATCAAACTGACTAACCCAGAGTCATCTTTCTCATTGTGCTTTTTGAGATTTGTAGAATTTGATGTTTTGCAGCTTAAATGTCCAGAATGATGTAAAAGGTCCTGGAAAAAAAATCTCAACTTCTCCAGTTTGATGAAATATGGGATTTAGAAATGAAAAATTTCAACGCTGCAGTGTATGAGCATGAGAGAATAGCTTGTGATTCACAAGCAGGAAAGTTGAGATCTAGAAAGAAGCATCACTTATAACGGAATTTTTATTTTATTTTTATTTTTTCCACCGAAACCCTCAAATGTAGCATTACTGCCTCATGTTTGTAAGATAACAGAGACAAACTCTTATTGTTCACGTTTGATCTGCAGGAAAGTTCTTGGTCTCCAACTTCGTCCAGCTCGGCGCACAGCTCAGGGCTGTCGGCGGACGGGGGCGGCGGGGGCAGCAGCTCCATTGGCAACGCCTGGCCAGACGGGAGCTCCGACATCCACACCATCCACACGTTTGTGCGCAAAGCCCGCGCAAATAAGGGCAAAAACATTCGGCGCATGCACTCCGACAGCACCCTGCTGGACAAGATGCGCCTCAAAGACTCTCTGTACGACAGCCAGGCCAGCGCCAAGGCCGAGCGCAAGAAGGACAAGAAGCTGAAAAAGCTGTCTCTGGGCTCGGCCACGACGGCGCCGGACAGCGGCAGCAGCGAGGGCGAGAAGCGGGCCCGCATCAAGCGCAGCAAGAACTCCTCCAAACAGCCCAAAGCGAAGAAGCTGAAGAGCCCCGCCGCCCAGAGCGAGACAGACTCGGAGACGCGTAATTCGCACGCCGAGGTCCGGGCCGCCAGGGAGGAGCTGGCGTCGCACGGCGGCTCCTCCTCCAGCATCCACGGCCTGGGGAAGCCCGACGAATCCATCAGGGAAGCGGAGATGAGCTCCAGCGAGGGCGAGACATGGATCGCAGACGAAGATATCATGGTGGAGTCAGGTACGATAACTAACGATCGTTTTAGGAATCGACACGTCTCTGGATTAAATCTGATCAAAAATGGCACATTCTGCAGGTTTTTCAAACCCTATTTTTATTCAGCATTAGATGCAAATGAATAATCCGGTTAGTTTTTAATTAAGAAAGTAAGCATTTTAGTGGCTAAAATACAACAAGAGCTTTCCGTTTGTAAATCTGAACCGGGTGAAGCTACAAATGTACCACTGGAGGAGTTTTGGCAAAAATCTTAACTGCAAAAATGTGCAAATTTTTGCCCAGTTTTAGCTTAATTACTGCTCTGACTACTGTTTGTCCACCAAACTCCCCTTTTAATGAGTCTGCATACTCCAGCTGGCGATTAATCGGTTGCTAAATTCGTTGATGTCCTCTAACTACGATCTCTGAATCTACCGCAGGCGACGACTCGTGGGACCTGATCACCTGTTACTGCGGGAAGCCTTTCGCCGGGCGGCCGATGATCGAGTGCAACCAGTGCGGCATATGGGTGCACCTGTCGTGCGCGAAGATCAAAAAGTCCAACGTTCCCGACATCTTTTACTGTCAGAAGTGCAGAGACTTGCGGCGGTCGGGACACAAAAAGGACACCTAAGGAGGACGTTCTCCGCTGTCCTCTCGACAACTCACTTAACTCCGATGCCTACAGCCAAAACAGCCTAAATTCTCACCTGGGAGGCAACTGGCTCTGCAGTTGCACAAATTATTTTGACAATCAAAAAAACAAAACAAAAAAACAACAAAAAAAACCAGAATCTATTTATCCCTGGCGTGTTTTTTTTTTTTTTTTTCTTCTTCTTCTTCTTTCATTTCTTTTTGCTGACTGTGAAGAACTGGTGGCAGAAGAGAGAATCATTTGTTGCTTTATTAATTCCCACACTAATTGGCTTTGTGCATATTTTTGACTTTTTTTTTTTTTTTTTTTTGTCCTGAGGGTGCTTTTTTTTCCCCCCGACTTGTAAATTTGTATCTAAAAGAACACCAATCCAAGTTAGATGGATATTTCGCATCGACTTAAACTTATTGTATAGCTCAAAAGAAAACTGAAAAAGGAAGTTGTCACTCCGGTTAATTTGCTTAAATTATGTCACAGATGCTCGACGGGCAGCTGTTCTTTTCCTTCGACGGCTTTCTGGAAGTTTGATTTCGGAGGCGCTTTATTTCTGTCAGTGGCGCTCACTGAACGTCGGCGTATAAAGTTCTCACTCCTCTCACGCAAGAGTTGATTAATTTATTAAAATTAGCAAATTCATCTAAGTAGGTATGTTGCATATAGTTTTCTCTTTTGGTTTTTCTTCCCAGCAGTCGCATTGAGAGAGAGAGAAAAACCCAGATATGTTTCCACTGCATTCACTGAGAGGTGGTTGAATGTCTTTGGCTCATTAATCAGTCATCAGTAGCCAACTTGCTTTTGAATGAGATCCACAGAGGACAGCTGTTCAACTCGGTTGTTTTTGGGTGGTTTTTTTTTTTTTTTAAATCGTCTCATCTTCATAAGAGTTTGGGTTTGTTGTTGTAAAGCACCTGGTTACGGCTCCTTGCTTTGTCGAGGTTGAGCCTGGGCTCGTTTATGAACGGCTGTAAAATATGTTTTATTTCATATAACTGTTCTATTCCTTGGCTTTTTGTTCATTTCCCCGTCAAGTGGGAGCAGAGATGTGCCCACTTCAGGACAAGAGATTGTCTCGCCTAGAGAACAAAGTTGTGTACAAAAGTGTAAGTTGAGGCTGCATAGGTTGTGGCATTGTTTATTTTCTACCCATTGTATTTTGTTGTTGGTTGGGAGAGTCTTAGCAAGTCTCCGGGAGTAGTTGCGCTCTCTGTACAACTTCTGTGTACATATCCTGTTCTTCGACAACTTGTACATATGTGAAAGTGAAAAGAGAGAATACCCAAGCAAAGTCTATATTTTCTGCAGTCTGATATTGTTTTTCTTTAACTGTAGCTCAAATAATAAAAGAAAAAAAAAAATCTTTGGGATCATAAATCGTGTGCTTTCTTTCCGTACCAATAACTCCACACACACACTGTAAGACCATTTTTATTTTTAAATGAGTTTAGGCACACAACAAAACAGTCATGCTTGTCCTCTACCACTAGAGGGAGATGTTTGAAAAGAATCCCACCTTATTTAATACGCTATTTAATACAAATAGTTGAATAAATACGAAATATCGCTGCAGAGAAATCCTGGATCATACGGCGGAGAGGTGTTTCAGTTTTCCCCATAGACAGATTTCTTTTCCTAAAGGGGGGAAAAAGACAATCAGTACACTTTAAATATAAATGTTCTTTTTTTTATTATTCGGAAGAATCTCTGGAACTTTTAAATAAGGTAAAATTCTTCTATCTGCTATTACTATTATAACAATCTTGGTGTCTTTTTTTTTTTTTTTTTTTTTAACTGCCACACCAATTTACTGATTTTATGTACTGAAATCAAGTGATGTAGTGAATTTCCTAGTGGAACAAATTTAACTTGGAATAAACAAGTAACTACCAAGAAAACTAAAAATGTTTGCAGTACAGGAAATAGTTTGGGGATTTTAAACAGGGTCCAAATATGGAAGTCCTCTTAAAGAGCTATAACTGTATGGTCTTCATGAAATATAGAGGTTAAATATATTTTCCCAACTCCAGTGAAGCTGGGGCTATAATTAGTTTTATTTTTATTCCATCCCACATTTAAAGAAAAAAAAAAAAAAACACTAAATTTCTCACTATTTCTTATTCACATTTCAACATACTGAAATTGAAATTTTGCAAATTGCAAAATATGACAAAGCTTTAGAAAAGCTTTGTCTAATTTTTTACTTTGAGTATATTTATTTAGTCAGGGACAAAAAATAAACTAAAACAACCACAGCCCTAACAAAGTAAGACATCTATAAGATAAATGGAGCTGGAAATATGTTTTAGAAGTTTCTAGGAACTTTTTATTAGTGCTCCGTGATTTCCCTGTGGGATAAATATGACGCGACACAGATTTCTCTTTGCCACTGTTCAAAATAGCAACAGATTCGACATATCTGACACTAATCGCTCGCTTAAGCATGCCGATATCTACAATGGGATCAATAATTTAGAAGCTGGCTGGAAAAGTGACGAGTCTGGATGAGGAGTCAGGTTTATGTTGCCGCCACCCACAGATACGACAATAAACAACAAGCCGTTGTCTTACGGGGTCACCAAGTCGTCATAAAATATATATTTGAAAGCTTTTGTATGCATCAGTACGACTCTGTATAAAGATATAGTTTCTTACCTTTCGGTTTCGAGAGCTGGGTATCTGAAAACGGCCGATGGAGTCCAGAGGAGCGATTTTCCTCCTGGAAGTCCCCAAAAAGATTAAGTTCAGCTCAGCTAAACATTATTCAGCCTGTAGTTTATTTTCCTTTATGGAGTTGTAAACTTCAACTTAATCCTGTCAATCTAGAAAAGCAACACTTTTCAGGATGTCGTTTAACCGCTACACTTTTTACTTGTTGTTGTGTGCATATCTGAAGTTAATTTTCTGTCTTATTTTTAACATGCACTCACAAAAGGACTTCATCCTGACAGAATAAACACAAATTCTGATCTCCATCTCCTACATCTAACAGCTGTCTTTGGGTTCCACCCGAACCCAAAGACACTTTCTGCGTCCTCACCTCTTGTCTTTGGCTTTATGGCTGCTCAGGTTCTGGTTCCTGTTCTGGCTCTGCACAGAACCGGTCAGCGTTGGGTCGATGGGGGTCTCGGAGGGATCGTCCGCACCCCTCTGTACATCTCCTGCGTCGCCCACAGAGAGGTCCCCCGTGTCCTCGGCGTCGGACAGGTGGTGAAAGACCTCGTGGTCCGGCCAGTTGACCTCCTGAGAACAGAAACCAAGACGTCACCAAATCCCTGCAGGTGTTTGGGGTCTGACTGTTCGGGTGTGTGTGAGGCTCGGAATCTCACCCTTTTGGGTTTTCTTGGTATCACAGCAGCAGATATTTGTTCTAACAGCATGTAGAGAGCAAGCAGTGGAAGCACACATCTGGAGCAGAGCATCTGGGAGGAGGAATTCATGCACATCCATCAGTACAGGAATCAATATAATGAGGCATAAAAATGAAGGTGCTCACCTTGAATATTCTCTTTTGGTTCCTCCACTCAAAGATTTGGGCTGCAGCTCTGCGGGGTCTGTGCTGCTGACCAGTGTGGAGGCTATTTGTAGGCATGGACTCAGGGTGGGTTTATATGATGGGACTATAATGAGGCTGTTTAGGGTCATTGTTTGTGTGTGTGTTCAGACAAACCAATTAAATCTGCCGCCTTACTGGCCGGTATTTTCAGGATTTTCAGGACGTACATACATGCACATTACACACCCTCAGCGAGGACAGATGGCGGCGCGATAAGGCCGCATGGTTGAGGATGTTGTTACTTTCTCCGTCGTGGGTTCGCCTAGGGGCGCTGTGTTGACCTCAGGCCAGTTTCAGCTGGTTTTACCCTCTAATATAACTCACCTGCCAAATACTAGACCCTCACACACACAAACTTGAGTTTTGTCTCGTTTTCTATCTATTTAATTTAATATGATCACTGTTTTACCAAAACTGCACTTGTGAGGTCAGACACTGACGTTGGACAAAAAGGCGAAGCTCTCACTCTAACTCATCCCAAATATGTTTTTGTTTTGTTATTGGATTGAGGTCGGGATGCTTGACCATAAACTTGACTGGCCACAGCATCACAGGTCCTCCACCATATTTAACAGTGGGGAGAAGTTGCTTCTCTGCATGTCCATTTGGTGTTACACCCTCAATCCACCTGGAATGTTTGTTGCTGAAAAGCTCAAACTTAGTCTTGTCTAATGGAAGCACATCACGGTATACTTTAGCACACTCTTCATGAATATGTTGTGGATAACACACAGAAAAAGGCTGTGTTTACAGAAAACACTGGAAGGACAGAAAAGTACGACATTATACCTGAAAATCTGGTGGGCAAATAATATAAAAGCTGCTAATAGTTATGAAAAGTCATGGATTAATAATTAGATGTTTCTGGAAACTCTGATCAACTATATAAATGAAAAAAAAAAAGTTCAATTGCATTGATTTTTATGAATATTGAAATAAAAGCAACTGTGTCACTGGCAATTATTTTTAATGTAGGATATTTTTTTGTGTACTTAAATTAAGGGCTGCCAAAAACAAAGGCCTCTTCCCTCTACAATTGATTTTTAAAAATGATTTATTTATTTTACATGTTCCTAACCAGTGGCTCTTGTCAGTTTCTGCCTTAATAACAGAACAGCTGCAACGTTTCTACATCTCTGCAGTTTTCTCATTTTTTTAAGGCATCGTATTTATTACTGAAATGTTCATATTATGACAGAAGTCAGCATAATCAGCCGTTCTACAAAAATGCACACAAAAAACTAAGCAGGTGGAAAGTGGTTGAATGTGATAGTGAGTGGATCTGTGCAGCAGATGTGCAAGTTTTTGGGCAAATTTTTTTACAGATAATTCATCCGATTAAAGAAAACAAGCATTAATGCGTGTTATAGTTTGTAAACCTGTATCGCTGAGTTTTTTTATTTGGTTTTATTGTCTGCACTAATTCTGCATTAGAAGAAGTCAAACAAAAGCTCTGCGAGATCGGAGATAGCGCCAGGATGTCAGTGTGTGTGGTAGTCTGGTGGACTCTGCAGATCACCACCCAACGCAGACCACACACACACCCACACGCACACAAACACACCCCTCCTTCTCCTACTCGGTTGTCGCCGGCCTGCTGCCTATGTCTCCAGAAAACAAAACAGAGGGGAGACAGAGCAGCCAGCCTGGATGGAGAGATTGGCGGAGAACGGGGCAGGCCGGGGGTCCTACGCTCGCTGAGACACGTTTTCACTTTTCCTCTTTTCCCACCCTGTCCTAATTATTGCTATTTTAGGATACCAAGACCCTCCAAAGATAGAGCAAGTGCTGATGGATGAAGGGAGAATAAATAAACCATGACAGCATGTCGGCATGGGGCAGAGGCCAGATAGGCTGCGCTGATTACCTCGATTATCAGCGACAGGCCTCATTAGGAGCCTGAGGTTGGGTGTGGGACATGCGTTTTGTTTTATTACAACACAGAGACGCAGAAAGATGCAACATGAAAATGCTGGTTCAGAGATCACTCTGAGGTTTGGGTTTTAGCTCAGAGGTCAGAGAAAGATTTGTTTCATGTATTTAATTCAATTTTGATCATTTGATCCAGTATAACAGTAAAAAGAAAGTTTCAAGACCTGAATTAGCTAAAATAATGCCTAAAAAGACAGTGAGTTATTCAACAAAGACTCTGACTAACTATGTTTGTTGTTGTGTAAAAACTGTATTTAAAAGGAGTGAATATTTAGGAATAAAAAGAAAAATAATTCATTTTGAAAATAATCTTGAATTGGAACAAAGAAAATTATATATATATATATGATCCAGCCATTGAGAAAATTTGTTTTTTAAAATTCAATGTAAGCAGCTGATATATTTTTCTATTCTCATACTTATTCACTATTCTTTTTCTTTTCTTTTTTTGTTCTTTCCGTTCTTTTTCATATAAAAAGAAGTGTTTAGGATAGAAATGTGGCATAGGAGTAGTTATTCATTTACCTCTGTGTTCTCCAGGGTTTAAATTAAATTATATTGAGTTTATTCATATTGCTGTAAGAATATGAATCCATCACATCAGTCTCTCTCCACATGCTCATGGATTTCTTTTTTGTTTAATGAGCATGTTTGTGTTTGTGTCCTTTTTACTCCGCCCCGGTCCAGCTCCCTATAAGAACCACACACTGCTAATTATAGCAGCAAATACAGACTCCCCTCTGCAGATGTGAGCATTCACCAAACAGATCAACACAAGGCAGAGCATCGCTGTGGAAACGTCTTGCCAGTAATTGTTGGCAGAAACACTGACAGCGAGTCCAAGCAATTAAACGAGATCCCCTGTTAAAACTGATGATTTGTATATTAAGAAATAGCCAGGATGTTTTGTTAAAGCAAGAAACAAACATGCAAGACTAACACCCCGAATACGTGTTTTGTTTTAATGATTATTCTGAATGCACCCATGCTCAGTGGACTTCTTTAATTTACATTCATCATAGTCTTTGTCCTGCACAGGTGGAAAATCTTCAGCAAACCCCTAAGTTAATTGTCCACTGCTCTTGAACCAGAACTTTAAACCTTAATAGAAATGGTGGGGGACTGAACTCCAGTTTCCACAAAATTACTTTACACCGTCTTTTGACACAAGAAACATTTCCAATTTTCATCATATCAGTCTCTTCGCATGGAGACTGATGTGAAAAGCAAAGTGCCTTTCAGTCAGCTGACTGGGAGTGTGAAGCAGCAGAGTGGAAAGGGAAGTGTTGTTATTTTATGCTCCGTATAGCCAGAGAAAGTTAATTACTCTGTCTCTGATATCTCATAAAAAGGTCTGCATAAAATTAGCAGATTTGAAACGAACCTTTCAAAACCTTGCTAAACCATGATACCAGTTACCACCCTACATGCAGCAGGTATGATTTAAGTTAAAAACTCTTCTGTTGGATAATCGGTGAGTTTTACATATAACTTTACTTTTGCAGGGTTTGTTGTTATACATTCCAATTCATTTTATATAGAAGATGTACAATTTTCAGTCTTAGATCTGAAATTAGCATAAGACTTGTTAATGCAAGCGACATTAAATCCTGGTGGCTGTCTTCTCATTTTAATGTAATACATGAAATATATGTAGGACTCACCAAAGTTTGCTCAAACACTGCATGTCTGTGCTTGACTTTCTGTTGCAGCTTTTGGTTTTCGTGTTTCACCCCAACATTGTCAGAGAGCCCCATCTGGCCTCCTGTTTGGAAATATTTTGTCGGCACGCCTGGCAACTCCCTCTACGTTACAAGCAGTAACGCAATTCACTATTATCAGCCCTCCTGTTAAAGCTCTCTCCAAATAAATGGTTGCCATGGAGACGTGATGGCCTGACGATGCTGGTCTTGGCTGCAGTTCTTCAACAGTGAGTTTTAGAGACTGTTTTTCTCCTATTCCGTCATTCTCACTGAAGCAAGGTAAACTTGGGTTTTCATCCAGGGCTTGTGCGCAACATTTTCAGCTGTTTTAAACTTCTTAATTATTGCACTAATTGTAGACATGGGAAAGGTTATCTTCTGGTCATTTCCTAACACTTATAGCAATGTAAAGGGTGGATATGAATTAAAAATGGTTCAAATTAAATATAAAAACAAAGTTAAAACTAAGTTAAAATGATGCTAAAGTTACATTATTTCTTAGCATATTCAACAGTTTGCGACGAGGCTGCAACAATAAAATAGAACTTAATTTTAAGGATTTGCGCATGTTTAGCAGAGCTGAAAGTAAATGGTTCTGTGATATAAATGAATACATAGTGCTGTTTAACTGGAGTGTCAGTATATTTGCAGTGTTAAATGTGACTTTATGTTTTAATTTTGGAAATTAAACTGTTTTGACAATAGTTAAGAATGCTTATTTATTTCTCTGAACTTGGTAGTACATGTTGTGGGAACTTAGCACTGAAGACAATGCTGAAACTTTAATTGTTGTACCTCAAATGTATGAGATATAATGTCAAAAATGATTAAAATACGCTCGTTCCTCTTGATCATAACCAAAGACCATAGTCTATGATCTATGGCATGGGCAGCAACTCTCGATTTTCAAAATATTTCACCCAGCTAATGGGGTTAGTTTTGGAATCCATGCCATATTACTTGCGAATATAATTAAATCAGTAACCTTAAAGTGAAAGAGAACCAGAAGTTTCACTTACAGTCCAACTTTAAGTAATGCGACAGCCATTAATCCACATGACGACATGATGGTTCAATCGCATCAAGATCGAAAAGGCCCCATGACAACGGAATGTGGAAGATTTGAGTTTCTGTTTTCTGAAGTTCTGGCGACCTCTAGTGGCTGTTATAGGCAAGATGAGACAGCTGCTCCCTGCAGCTGCATTCAATTTGTGCGAGAAGGGAACCACTCTGAAGCGTTGCTTTCAAAGTAAAACTGGGTTTTCGTTGGGTGGGGTAACGTTCCAGTAATTTGAACAAAAAAATAAAACAAAATCGAACAAATAAATGAATGAATGAATGAATACTTTTTTATATATATATATAAATTCACACTAATACATGAAGGTAACAAAAGTTATTTTGACAAAAAACTTGCCATTGATTTGAATAAAAGGTAAAATAATATATAAGTAAACAAACATACAAATAAATAAACAATAACCAAATAAATATATAAACAGATGGCAGGCATGACTTTTGAGAATTTCAACGTCATACATTTTTAAATTTGGTTTCAGATAAAGAAGTGGAAACGGACATGAGTATTGCCGAATGAAATAGGGCGCCGTTTCATGCTAAACACCCTGAGACACCCACAGGAAAAGCAACATTTTGATGTTTATATACACTTTTTTTTTTAAAGTCGGAATGAAATTTTGAAACTCCTCTCCACATTAGTGTTAGTAGCTACACAATAAATAATGGAGTTAAATAAAAATAGAGAACTGATTATTAAAATAAACGTTTGCTAATTATTCCCTTCTCCACCCAGTTGTTATAATTTAGTGAAGCCCCTCACCTGTCATAATGTTGATTTTTAATTCTCGTTTATTTATTGTTCTACATGTCAAAGTCAGATTATGTAAAAACTATATGGTCACCTTCCTAAATAGCCAAAGTCATGTTTTTTTTTTTCTGGTTGCCAAAATCACTTTTGGTAAACGACTTCGGACGTTTTTTTTTTGTTTGTTTTTTTTAGGAATTGAGATTATGCTTTTATTTTGAAAGTACCGTAATGCTAGCTACATGTACGCACTCGGAACTAGGTATGAGCCGCACCATAAATGCCTGTCCGTTTATTCGTCGAGTTGAACTTGACGTGACTAACTTAAAAACAACGCATTTCCACCCTTCACCCGTGGGTTTACTGGGTCGTCAAACATAATTTAAACATGATTTTAACCCGAATGTGACTGGTTCCCGCCCATGTTCATGTTTGCGCCATGACGGGTTGCCTCCCTACAAGGACGCCCAAAGAAACCTCTCTGAGGGGAGGAGAGAGAAAAGAGGAGGAGAGACTGTAGCAACAGCAGCAGCAACGACAAACAGATTTCGGCAAAGGACCGAAAGCACCACTTTGGAACCGACAACCTGCTTTTCTACTCTTTCTTTGGGATTTAAATTCACGCGTAAGTCGCTTTGCATCTTTTTCAAAGTTAAATCAGTACTTAAGACGTTTATTGGAGGCTTTTATGCGTTTTTAGCTGCTCAGTTTGAACGGGATTAGGAGAAAAAGGCCACAACAGGACTTCATGTTCTACATAAGAAAACATGCTCTTGAATATGCTCTAAACAAGTTATAGGCAGCTTTTAGTGCATGTCGAGTTCCCAGGCATATGTGTCTGGTTAAACACGACACACCCACTTTTACTTTGCAAGCTTTTCTTTTCCAGCCTGCAGCATGGAAAATTTAAAGGCTTATTCCCTAAACGTTGGAGTTTCGTTTCATCATGAGTTCCCTAGCTTTTTGCTTGCTGGGTTTAGGTCCAGTTAGGTTGTGGTTGTTAACTTGTTGCTGTACTTTGCGAGCCTGGAGCCTCCTTTTTTTTTCCTGTTCTGTACTCCCCTCCTCGCCTTCCCACGGTTTCAGCTTGTGTCATAACTCGCCTTTCTCTCCTTTTTCTTCCTCCCTCAGTTTTCCAAGGAAAGCCTGGGAGGGATTTGGGAAGTGTGACCTCATTTCTTTCTCCATTTTTCCACCAATCACAATGTCTGCTCCAGGTAAGTTATAATAAATATCAAGTGGTGATTACAATTTTCCACTTTGCAGTCATAAAAACTGACACTGACCTCTGGAGCACTTTGTTCCTCTTTGATTTCTCCTATTGTCACATCTTTTAGCTATTGTGACATTGTTTGACTTGCCTTTTTAGGTTTCCATCACTCTTGCCTAACCCAAATTTTCCAAAGCAAACAATGAATCATGAACTGGTCCGCCTCCCTCGATTCTTCACATGGCCTTTGTTCCTGAAAGGTGGTGAAATCTGAAACTTGTTCCTAAGATGCTAGCGTGATGACATCTCTGGTGTTGGTCCTCCGGGCTCCGCCCTCGTTGTTTAAAAGGTTTTGGAGGCGTTGCGTGTGCCTGCCTGTAGTTCCTTCCGTCTGCCCTTTCAAGCAGATGCAAATCTTGTGTTTCCTGGAAAGAGGGTGAAGGAATGTGGGGAAAAAAAGGTGGGACGGATTTCTTACTTCCCTTCCTATGCGAGAGCTAAAACAAATTGGAGGCTCATGACCCTCATCTGGCTGGATTAAGCTCGCCATTGGAGCTGAATACCAAGATTAGAGAAAACCTGTTTGGTTAGATGTGAGTCACATCAGTGTCTACGCAACAAGTAAATGTCAGAATTGGAGTCCAAGGACAGCAGAGAAAATGCAATAATCTTGCTTCATTGGTTGAATATTAAATGTCACGGTTAGGAAGAAAAGATGGAGATCCTGAAAATGGTCTTTGGTTCATTTCACAATTTTGCAAATTCATAACCCAATTTTATACCTTACATTTCCATTCTACTGCTTCCTTACTCTTATTTTATACCTTCAATCAAACCTCTTCTTGTAAGTGTGTTGAAAGCTATGCAACGGATTTTAGTTTTTGTTGTAGTTAAGTATTTTAATAAAATTTGATGTGACACAATTTTTAGAGAAAAGGTTAAATTAGTAGCACACCTTTATCTGAATTGTTACTTAACACTATTTTCCATTGATTGTGCTTCGTTTGCCATTTCATTTCTCAACAACAAATTAGAACAGCTGATCAAACCATAATGTAGGCATGATTACAACATTTCCTTACTGCAGATTATGCTGTAAAAACCATCCATCCATTGTCTACACGCCTTTTGACTGGTGGGCAACTGTCGAAATTATGAATAAATGAAATAATGATTTAACTTAAGAGAAGGGCTATTCCAATCAACATGGGGAAAAAATAATTCCCCTTGAAACCCAATGCCTGGTTGTTCCTCCGTTGGCAGGAATAATTGGGATCAAGTGTTTGTGATAACTGGCAACGAGTGTTTTAAATCACTGTGGGGAAAAAAATGGGCCCTTTATAATTTTTGCAGCTGTTTTTTTAAAATTTGGCCACAGTGAAGGGCTTTGGATTATGAGCAGCTCGTTTAAGGTCATGACACAGCAGACAGACTCTTTGTATTCTTTCGTTTACCTCATGAAACCGCGCTGGAGGTCTCTCCCTTCCCTTTCTTTTCAAAACCATAATGCTGGATGAACTCTGTTTAGTATGCTTGGGTCTTGTTTACACTTCTAAATCCTGTGGCTGGATGATTGCACAAATCAAGTCAACACTACATCACTTCATCCTCACTTCCTGGCAACATCAAGGAAGTGATTTTGCGAGCCCCATCAGTGCTGCGAGCATATGGGACTCAGTGTCGTCCCATAGGCCTGTGACTACCTCACCAGGAGAGTCAGACATGTTACTGAGGTGGGCTGACCTTAACCTTCCTAATCAGATTGGTCAGTCAAAAATTAGACGGCAGAAAGACACCTCAATGCCCCCGAAGGACTTTGTGAAAGGGTCTTGTTTGATGCCATGTAACCTGATAATTGAGCTACTATTCAAATACCAAACAAAAACACTTATAACCATCCTTACTGTGTCTTATAAGATGTCTATGTCTGTATTTAAGAAATCTGGAAGATGTTTGGATAATTTAGGACAAATTTTAGTGCAAGGTGGGACCTGGGTCATAAACCTAATGGTTTCCAGACCCTGTGGCTTCAAGACAAGTCCCAACAACCACCTTTCCACCGCCGTGAACGACAACTTCAATGAGAGGTTTGCTGCCGATATGCAGTACTTGGATTTTCTTAACATTATGGTGAGAGAACCTTTTTATAATTGCAATGACATCATGTATAAATCTGAACCGGAGCTTTAATGCATTTGGCTGTTTCTGTGAGTACTGTAGGCTCTGACCATAAAGTAAATTAGCTGGGACTTCAAAAAAGATCGATCTGTGTTAAATACTTCTACTTGTGAGTAGTATTTCTCGCTGTAGAAGGATTTACTTCAGATTGTTTGGAGATGACCTTTCAACCCTTCCTGGAATGACGAGCATCAACAGTTGTTTCTCAAGTATCATCGGCGAGCTCTTCCATGTGTTTGAGCCAATCCAGGAGCATTTTTATAGTTTCCTTGGCTCTGATTGGCTGTAACCCCAAGAGCAGAAATAAGAGATTGTAGATGTCAGCTTCTGGCAATGGAGGTGCCCAGATGATTTCCGCTGTGTGTGTTAAGGCATATTAAGGTACATTTGGTGTTTCAACTATAAAAAAATAGTGATTTCCAAGCGGTTTTAGATGCATTTCAAGAGTTCCTGGATTCATGCTTTTTCTGGGTGGTTGTGATCCCAAACCCCTGCAAATAATGGAGGTCCACTGTTTTGTTTTTATGATACTAGCTGTGCTAATCACTGAGGCACTGCAGACATTTTGAAATGGGAACTCCAAATCGAACTGTTCTCGCACACTGCGGCGTTTCCTCTTCTCCTAAATACAGAATTGATGATCACTTATGGCAGGAAGGTCAGAAAAAGAATATTTTACAAACTGTTTTCATATCTTCCAATGCTCTAGTACTTAACAAGAAATAAATATATGCTAAAATTGGTCTCGGCAGGTCAAATCTTTGTAAAAAATGAAAACTGCATACAAAGTTGATAACGAGCTTAAAAAGTTAATCAGTAAACACGTTGACCAAGATTTAAAGGTCATTTACTGAGCTTGTTCTCTCATTGAATATAACACCTTTAGCTTGGACCTTAGAACAAAGTGAATTAAGTGAATAACAAGGTCAGTAAAATTATGGATCCAAACCAACTTTCATTTTATGAATTATACAAGCAGTACACGCTTCAGCAATGTCTTCTCTCAACATCTCCATTTATTGTTTCAGTTTCTTCTATTTGGCAAAAACTTTTAAAGTTCAGTTTTCGCAGAAAAAAAGCCCTACATGTTAAGTCTTTCACCTGTAACTTTTACAACGCTTAAACAGTATTTTCTTTGTCTCATTGAGAAACAGTGCTTTTTTTTCAACAGGTTTTATGGATATACAAATTAATCTTTGTGTAAATGTAGTTTTATCTAAATTGGCTCACTTCATTGCGGACTTTGGTGTTTATCTGTATGATCTCTTCCTGCTAGATATTGAAGAGAAATTTCCATCTCATGTAAATCTAATGACCAATAAAAAAAAAATTGTCTGACAAAACTTCGTTTTATCGTGTCACTGAAACCATAACGCGTTAAAGAGACAGGAGCGTAAACAGAGCATCTAGTGGTCAAACGGATGCAGATGTTTGCAGTTCAAATATAAAAATGTGTTTTTAACTACATGGCCTTTTCTAACCGGATAGAAATAAATGTGTAAATAAGAACAGTGAGTTCAGTGTAACAATGTTTCTCATCGCCATGCTGGGGCCATCTTGTAAACTCTTGGGTTTTGCTCGTCTCCCAGCAGTAAAGTGCAGTCATTTGGCTTGTTGTGAGAAAGGCAGGATCGTTAAACCGATGGTCTTTTTGAACAACATGACACATTCACGCCGCTGCCGACATTAAAGCCAGTTTGGCTCCCATTAAGAGGCTGAAAGCATTAATGGTGAGTCGGTTGTGGTAAAAAACAAAGAGCTTCAAGCGAGGGAGTTCATGCACAGATGGAGGTCATTATGGAGTTGTTGCACCTTTTACAGAGCGGTTATGGGCAAGTCAGAGGTCAGAGGATATATTAGCAGCTGGGTGCTGCTCATTAAGGTTCTGGTAATGTTTGGCTGGTTGGAGCATAGCCTGCAGGTGTCTGTAAACATGATGCAAAGTTGAAAAGAGATCAGTTAGGCTCTTCGAAAAGCCACTGTTACTACCCATAAGTCTAGAAAGGTTGATATTTGTAGGTTTCTTTCATTTAAATTGATGTCCATTCTGCTTAGAAGTCATTTAAGACATTTGCTAATCTTCTCAGGGGAAGACGTCTCTTCAGATTCACTCCAAAGTTAGTTCCATCTGAGACTGTACAGGCTTTGAAAGCGTCTTCTCTCTAAAATTATATGGCAACATAAAGTTGCCATATAATAGAGTTGCATCTGAATGTTCAACAGGACTTCTTGAACAATGTAGAGATGTTTGTTCATAACTCAGAGGGCCTTACTTGTAGAAAACCAAACACGACACGCCAGCTGCTCCTCCTGATCCTACTGGTTAAGCATGATGGCTTAGTGGTAAAGATCTGGGCCTGTTTTGCACTTGTAGTTATCGTGGTAAATATGACGTGCTCTATATCACAGTTACTGTAAAGGTAAATGTGAGGCTACATTTAACCAGTTGTAGCTTTGTCCAACTGGTTCAATGCTTTTCAAAATGGCTGACACAGGAAGGAAAAAGGATTTTGCAATAATTCAGTTAAACCCCTTAACTGACATGATAACACCAGTTTCTTCATGGACCCATTGACGGACATGCAAGCATTTTGAGGGTGTCAGTTAAGGGGTTAAAATCCAGACCTCAAACTGTTGAAAGGCTGTGGTGAGGCGTGCAGAAACGCTGCTACCTCGGTGATCTGAGGCCGTGTTGGAAAGAAAAGTAGGCCACAATTCCTCCACAAATATGTGAGAACAAATCATGTTATACTTTGTCTATCAAACACTGCTTTTTTGCTTAGTAAATGATGGTGTGGCATCTGTTTTGTTAACTTAAAGTAAGATTTGAGTCTTATTTACCCCCCATTATAAATGAGGACATTCATATATCTCCCATTTAGGTCGATGTTCAACTGAAAATGGGTGTCCTTTTTTTTTTTTTTTCTTTTTTTTTTTTTTACCATGACTCTTCACATGTGTGGTGTTTACTTCCTGTAAAATGTTTCTGTTTGCTCTGTGGCTCAGTGGATAATAGCATCCAGGGAGAAGTAACTCAATCCAGACTAAACAGATGCATAGAAGCACTCGCACACAACCACGGGTCAGTCACCGTTTGTTGTTCAATAAAGACTCTTATCGTGACTTTTGGATAAGAAAATGAAGAAGCCCGGACGTGGCATGTCATCTGATCCCCAGATAAGAAACCAATAAGCTGCTTTATTCTTCTAGTGGTTTGCATTGTGGTTTTGAAATCTTCTCCTTTTTTAGTTTTGCCCCCAAATTGATGTTTGGGTGGCAGAACATCTCGGAGCATCTCAGGGTACCAAAAGGCGCTTTTGCTTGACTGACTGGGGTCAAGATTCACCTTCCTGCAGGACAATGTCCCTAAACGTCCAACCAGAGGAAGTTGGAATGCCCTAGTCACAGAGCAGACCTAAATTCAATTAAAATCTGTGGCAAGGCCTGAACCTTAATGTTTAACAGATGATCTCCATCTTGAGCTCGAGCTTTTTTGTGAAGAGAACTGGACAAAAATGGTCTCTAAAATGGATTCACTCAGGGAGTTACATTCTTCTAAGATTTGCTTTTATTGTTCTCTTTTCATGTCACAGTTCTGGGCTACTTTTTTCAAAGAAAAATATGGGAAAATATGCAGCACATAATCTTATCACTGAGAAAACCAGTACATCCAATTTTGACCCGTTAAAAGATGAACGTGTGTGTTTTACTGAAGGCTATCCAGGCTCTCCAAACCATCCTCCTTACCCACAACCCGGCCAGTCGGCGCCCCCTTATCCAGTCCCAGCTGGGGGATATCCTGGAGACCCCAGCCAGGCTCCCCCACCAGGCTTCAGCATGGGCTACAACCAGGGCCAGCCTCCTGTTATGTATCAACCGGGCCCTGCTCCAGTTCCAGGACCGGACTACGGCGGCCAGCCAATGGGAATGTCTCAGGCTCCGACTCCTGTCGGCGTCCCGCCTGGGCTCGAGTACCTAACACAGGTAGGTCTGAAAAGGAGGACACATCTGATAAACTAAATTCTGTAAGATAAACAGTAATATCTGCCATTGTAAACAGACCTGGCGTTCTGAGTCAGTCTGGGCTCACGTCTGTTAAAAAAACCAGAACACTTCTGCTAATGATTCTTCCTTTCTGGTGGCAAGAACAGCTGTGGATTTCTACCAGTGTGGTGAAAAACTCAACATGCCTTATCGCACTTCTTATCCACCCATGTGTCACATGACTCCTGCATCTTTTTAACACTGCTAAAATGTTTATTTTTTATTTATTTTCCTTCAATGGAGGTGATGCAGAATGTATTAAAGCCTTATGAATAAACTGACTTCAACTTTTCAATGGAGGCCATCATGTCAAATTGACTTTTTTGAGCTTTATATCATGTCATATTGTTTTCTGTCATCAGATACATACCTGGAGTGTTGCTTTGATTCTGCAACACTCCAGAACTCATCATAAAAACTCATCATAGTTTTTATGACGAGTTTTTAAGCTCGTCATAAAAACTATTTCTCAGTAGAACGCTTCTAAGAACGGCTGTAAGTGGCATAATGGTGGAGTATTGTTGTGACGACATGCTGAAGGTAGAGTGTTGGAAAGACTATGAGATTCTCAAAGAGACAGAGACCAGTTCCAACCCTTCACATTTCTTCTAAGTAGTATTTGATAAATACAGCATTTTCATAGCAGCTTAAGGTAACGTAGTTACTTGAGTGTGTGGTAATGAGTATATGTGCCTGAAAAATGCATAACGCCACCCCTTTAAAACATTCCTGTCCAAGATATGAACTTTATCCTGTTGACCTTTTGAACTTTGAAACAATGTACCAAGAAAAACATGATGTCAGCAGATTTCCTTTGAGTAAAATTTCATAATTCTCCAGGAAGCTGTGGGTTTGAAGGAAATGGTAAAAAAATATATATCTTACACGTGACTGTCTGCTCGTAAGGACTTAACGGGTGTTGTTTTTTAAGTTCTTGATTTTGATTCTGCTCTTTGCTGAAAATATTTTTAAATATACTGATTTGTTTATCTGTTTCTTATCTGTATATTTTTTTTATTCCATTTTAGATCGACCAGATCCTGATCCATCAGAAAGTTGAGCTCCTGGAAGGTAAATTTTATTCATGTAGTTTTTTTTCACACTGAAATATGTAGGAAGTAAAACCTCTAATTTGAGAGCATTGAATGTGTGGGAGGAGAAATGAATGCTGAGAAACATTTGTTTTTGCGAAAATGTTTCCTATGGGATTATAAGGACTGTAGATGTCTATTGGAGACGGTGAATTTTGTGCCTGGTGAACCAGTTTTGTGTGGATTTGAACTTATTTCATTTGGACATTTCAAATTTTCTGTGCTTTTGTTTTTGGCATGTTTCCATTTAGAAAAGTAGACACTTTTTTAACTTTATTAAGCAGCAAACAAAAAACGTTTTAAGTAGTAATATTTGATTAAAATGTTTTTGAATTTCAAAAAGTCAGTAATTTGGTTTGATTTTTGACAATTAAACAATGGATGATTGATTATAGAAAAAATAAATTCACTGTAAAATTGTCATTTTCGAGTAAGACTGTACCGACATTTGATGATAAAAATCACGTTGAAGTTGTTTTGATATTCAGACAGTCCAGCCTATTTGAATCTGCCATGTTGGGAAAACCCCTCAGGATAGATTCAGCGGCCAGTCTGCTAGATGAACGCTACATGCAGCTGGGTTTGAACTTTAGATGGTTTTTCTCTGTAATTAAGTTCACTGCACAGGGAGCTACGTACCTCATCACTGCTGAAAAACGCAGACATGAAGCTTTGGTTCAGTCCATCTCCATATTTTTTTTTTATTAAACATTGCTGAATAAGAAAATCAGATGTTTCTAAATAGCAGGTTCTCGTGATGGCTAGAGGTACAGGTGGAACATAAACAGGCACATCTTAGTTCTGCACACTAACGTGTTCATTTTCAGGTCAACGCTGGTTCACGTGATGCTGAACTGAATTGGTTGGACTGAACATATTTAGTTCGAGGACAGGTCCTCTTAAACCTCTAGCTACAATAGAACAGATTTGCTCATTAAAAACTTTTACGTTTTAGCAAATAAATCATAAATAATAAAACGGCCTCGCTTACATTGCAAAGGGATGCTTTCTGGACTGAACATAGTCAAATTAAAACCAGGATTTTTATACATTCTACTGCAACAAAAGATCAATTCACGTATTTTTATTTGAAGTACTTTAACATCTCCGCTCCCTGCTCTCCAACAGCTTTCATTGGGTTTGAGACGAACAACCAGTACGAGATCAAAAACAGTCTGGGCCAGAAGATCTACAAGGCCAAGGAGAAGAACGACTGCTGCACCAGGAACTGCTGCGGCTCTTTGCGCAGCTTCGACATGAAGATCAAGGACAACATGGACAGGGAGGTCATCCGTCTCATCCGGCCCTTCCGATGCGTGTCCTGCTGGTGTCCCTGCTGTCTGCAGGAGGTCTGTCCTAAATTTATATCTGTTGGCTGAACACGATTCAAGACTTTACTAGTAGAAGTCATTAAAAGCCCCCATATCATAGATATTTTCCCCACCTTGTCCTGTATTGTTCTAGGGGAAACTTTATAACACACCCTGAAGGCATGAATCAGTTTAGTGATGGAGAAAAAAGAGTGGCAAGAGTTTTTATCTGCTAAAGTAGCGCAGAGCTGCCCTTCCTCCATCTGCTGATGGTCTTTTTCTTATTTACAAAAGATTCAGCGTCACATTTGGCACAAAGATGGGCTTTACATTTATTCAGAAAGTGCCTGAATAACGCTACAAAGTCTAGTGGGTGTTTATTGTAGCGTTTTTCCTTAAATCTTTGTATCAACATTAAAATAAGAACAGGACTGGATCACATTATTGAAGCTGCTAGAGGAGAAACCAGATATTTATCCACTGTATAAAAAGACAACAAACCTTTTTAATTTTATTTGACAAAAAAATTGGACTAAACTTCTCCTATTTCAGGTTTGTTTGAAGTGCAAAAGTATTACTGTTTTCTAAACTCCAGGATGATTAGCGATTTTTATTTTTTTATTTTTTTACTTTTTTCCAAATTCAGCACTTAACATTTTAAGTTTTTGGTAAAATTGCTTCTTAAGCGACATGATTTGGGTCAAACGTTTTGGGTTTCCTTCCAGAAACCTCTCACAATATGTTTGCTGTAACTCTGGCCCATTCACCCTGACACAACTGCTGTAACTGAGTCGGGTTTGCAGGTTGTGCACCTTTTTGGCTCGAGCCGCATATTTTTCATGAGGTTGGGAGCACAATGGCTTTGTTATGAAACAGAACCGGTTTTTTTACAAAATGATATGATCAACTTTTCCGTGCTGCTTATTCCTCCATGTAGCTGTTTGAACAGATGATCCTTCAGGCATCATTCATTGCGAATAAGAATGATGAAAACTTAAAATACACCCACAGGTCTGTATTCATTTAACGCAGGTGTTGTCAGTTAGATTCAGAAACTTCTAACTGAAGAAAGGAATCAAAACAAACTTTTCCCTCCCTTTATTCAGGTATTTAGCCAATAGAAATAATGTCAGTACCCTAACTGACCAGAAACAGGAAAGTTTAGCTTTATTCAATGTCAGAAAATAAACGATTTTGTCTTTATGTTGCTGGTGCATGTGAATTTCTGGTTTTAATTATCGTTTATGCTTTTATGTTTTAGATAAGCTTGTGTTAAAAGTAGTATCTAAATTAAATCACTCATATGATACAGTATCAGGATAATTAAGACTATCATAAAATACTGGGAGAATCTCACATGAGCACATGTCTAATCCAAAAATATAATAAATGTCCTATATTGTTTTTTTAAGTGGGTCTATTTTATTGTCACTAGTTTTATAGTTACACATGTAAAGAAGTTGATCCATTCAGCACAAGAAGTTAATAAATTTGATAAGTTAAAGATATAGGAATGATATTGTAAAGCTTAGAAAGCAGCCACACACATCAGTAAAACTTTCAAAATTAAATGATTAAAAAAAAAAAAAAGCCATCGCATAAAAGAAGCCATCGCTGGTTATAAAGCGATTAGAGAAGAGAAACAATTAGGAATAAACTTGATAAGCAAATATGATTAAGTAATTACAATAAGAGGAAAGACAAGTAAAGTTTCAGATATGATTTGGAGTGATGTCTGAAAACTCTGGTCCAGATATGATATGGGACAGCGGGTGGAAAGGTGGCAAAGAAATGAGCTACAAACCTGTTAAATCTGTCCAAACTGCAATTTGTAGAGAAATTGTTTTGGTTCGAGGTTAAGTTGGCGATTGTTCATAAGACGACCTGAATCGAACGTCACACAATGCCAGAACAGTCCTTTGAAAAGTCATGACTGCATGACTTTTCAAAGCGGCTGCTACTGTTTGTTGCTTCCAGTGTTTCTCCAGCTGTCTGCCTCCGTTAGCTCATACTCATCCAACCTTTTTCAGAGTGTCAATCTACTTATAGCGCTACCAGCAGCACCTACTTTCTGGTCAGTGTTATTTTGAAATCTGTGGTTTGTAACTTTGTAGCAATTTCAAAAGCTTAATTTCTGTCTGTGGCACCCAGAAGCCTTACTTTTACTCTGAAATGTCCCAAAAGCTGCCAAGCTCTTCTAAATGCAGTGCGTTTCTTATTCACTGTCTAAACTATCTAAACGTTGAAGCTTCATGTTATCTGGTGAAAGCTTTGCTCTCTGTTCTGCTCTTGCTACTTGATTTATGGCAGATTTCCTAAAAGGGGGGAAAAAACTGCAGATTTATTTACTGGCTGGTCACCTGTTAAGGTCGAAGTAGCCGAAAATATATCTGGTTCTGGTACCTGATTGATCGTGCATCTCTGTGTGTGACATGTTTACAAGTTGTATAATTTATGAGTGTGTGCCAGAAATAAGATATAATTAATGGGGAGACAAATCATAAGCAAGTGAACTAATAATATCAAGGTTTCCCCCAGAAAACTTGCTGAGCTCGTTGTGTTGTTGAGTAAAAGACTTAAATAAATAAGCAATGCTTATAGCCTGGTGGGGGCACAAGTAAAGCCTGGTGGCCCGCCAGGCTTATAATACACTGAGGGAAACCTTGAATATAAATTAAAATCACTAGCGCTGAAATTTATGTCTCGATGATTAATGCAGAGGAGAAGAATTTAATAATTTAAAAATCAGTAAAGGCATCATTTCTTGTTTTTTATGAACTTCTCTTACATTGTCTGTTAAATGTTGACATGAGCAATTCATAATAATTTGAGAAAGCTGATGCAGATGTAGCTACATTGCCTACTACATTTCAGATAGTTTTACTCGCATAAAGAGGAAAAAAATATATTAAAGCAATTTTCTCCTTAAGAAAGATGCAGTGGATATTGAAATGTTTAGAGACCTTGGTAAACATTTACCAAGCTAATACTAATACAGGTTCTTGTGATGTAAAATGAGGCAATTATAAATCATTTGAAAGCTTTTTTTTCTAGCTTTAATGACACACATGTTCTGCATTATTTAGCTAGAAAACATCTTTTAGAGGACAAAATTATGAATAAAAAAATAATTGTGCTAACCTTTAAACCAATACTTTCCTGAGTTCTGGCATTCATCCTTTGTTGTGGATTCTTACTTAAAGTTTAACTGTCATAGCAGAAGTTTCTTGACTTGTACAAATGTATCAATTAGGAGAAAAGTACAGAAAAGCACCACAACACAGTGGATGATAGCATTTAAGCTAACATTAGCTTTTTAGCTAATTTTGACTTACTAAATAGATTAACTTCTTGTTACTCAACACGTTGGTGAAAGCCAGCATTATAATGATAGCCTCTAAAATGTGGAGCAATGGCAGGACTACAAAACTAGGACATTTCTCCAAAACTGATGGAAGCGGCTGGTCAGGAAGCTGCCATAAGGCTCATAGCAGCAATGAAGGGAATTCTGGTTTATATTGGTTGTGTCCTATATTACTGGACTACAGAGTGGAGTTAAAAGAACAATAAAACTTTATTGTGGCATTTAATGTATAAAATGTGGCATTTAATGTATATAATGTTTCACTACAACATCAAGTTCACCTTTTATATCCACTATATGACATGATGTTGACCTTTAAACATGACTTTTGGTCGTACTTGGTTTCTTGTTAAATGGTGATGCATCTGATCGCTTACTGAACATTTATTTGAGATGTTATAATGAAATTCATGTAATTCTATTTGCACATCTAGATGTAACCAAAAGTAAATTAGGCCTCTGTTTTTCATCTCGTCTCCTTTCTGCTCAGGCTGTTCCAGTCAGGGGAGGTTTGTTAGGAGTCTGAATGGACCTTTTGTCCATCATAACAGTCTCCTTGTTAATTCCTGATCCTCTGCCATCTTTACCCTGTTTAATCTTGTCGTTGGCTCTCCGTTCTCACTAGCCTGTGCCCAAACTGATGCCCTCACACACAACAGCTCCCTGTGCGCTCCCCAGCCAGGAACCATGTGAGATTTATTACCTCTATGTGTCACAATGGCGGAGTCACAGCTTCAATTATCATTCCTGCTGCACTATGTGAGAAGCCTTCTGACCCCGGGATGTTTTTATATATAGTCTTCGGTGCCAAGGTGAACAGCCTTCTAACTCTGGGGATAACGCAGGGTTTCCCCCAGTGTATTATAAGCCTGGCGGGCCACCAGGCTTTACTTGTGCCCCCACCAGGCTAAGCATTGCTTATTTATTTTAGTCTTTTTAAAATCTTTGCATTTTTTAAGACTTTATATTTGGTGTTCAGGTATTAATCTTCCAGTCTTTCAATAACATAATTATCAAGTGATATTTTCAAATTTCCTGTCAACTTTAACCATTTTTTAACTCAAAAACACAGTGGGCTGCTGGATGAATGACTGCCTTGGCACCCAACCACTGGGCTTAACAGGTTTTCTAGGGGAAGCCTTGTAATGTGTGTGTCTGACCCGCAGATGGAGATCCAGGCGCCGCCGGGAACCACCGTAGGGTTCGTCAAACAGGACTGGCATCCTTTCCTGCCAAAGTTCTCCATCCAGGGACCAGACAAGGAGACGCTGCTGAAACTGGAGGGGCCCTGCTTCGCCTGCAACTGCTGTGGGGACGTCAACTTTGAGGTGAACTCACATCTGTCCTTGGAGGAGTAGTTTGAGCTGTGAATGTTCTTCAAGCATCGTTCGCACTGAACCCTCGTCTGTTCAGACTTTACGGACGAGGGTTTTTAGTTTTGTTTGGATTTGTTCTGTAACGGCAGGCAGGGAACCTGATGCTGTTTATCTAATACATGAGGAATAATAGTTAGTTTGATTTAAAATTCACAGTAATACAATAAGCATGTAGTATTTATTCAGAGTAATTTCTGTAAATCCTCTGGACAAGTCTAAGATCTCAAAAAATGTCTCTTTAGATTGTAACTAAACTACTTCAATGAATTGATGTTGAGTTGTTTGGTGTCCCTCAGAGTTACTCTCCTGGCCCAGTCATTTTTTCCTCTTGAGGGATTTAAAGTGATAGATTGCTGTAATTATTATAGCCAGAAGTAAAACACATTTATTTCTTCCTGAACTCAATAAATAGGTTATTTCTTCCTGTCAGATTTTTTTTTTTTTTTGGGCTTTTACTTGCCTGGTTGTAAAATATAAACAGTAAAATAATAAACAAAATATTACAATGATGACCATATTATTAAATATGTTTGACACCTTATGTGCTTTGTGATATATATATATATATCTATGTGATATAATTGCAGGAAGGTAGCTTTAAGACAATTTGGTGAGCCTGTGTGTTCTGTATTTCATCATTGCGGTGTAGCTGAAGGGTAAAGATGGTGGACCATCCATTGGTCGCATCAGCAAGCAGTGGAGCGGCCTCTTGAAGGAAGTCTTCACAGACACGGACAACTTCGGCATTCAGTTCCCAATGGACCTGGACGTAAAGATGAAGGCTGTCCTCATGGGCGCCTGCTTCCTCATTGTGAGTTCCTTAATCTTGGTGACGGTGTCTGATTTTTATCTCGTGAGATCTTGCTTTACGGCGTTTATTTTTCTGTCATGGCTCATCCGCAGGACTTCATGTTCTTCGAGAAAGTGGGAGAGGCTAACCAACGCAGCTCTGTGTTTTCATAACCGAGTGCCTGAGTCCACCTCTGTTGTCCAGTGCCTGTCTTGGTTTCTTCAGCAGAAGTTCCAGCGTTCATTTGTAAAAGTTAAAAGAATAAATAAACTGGAGCTAATCACTTCATGATTAGTATTTTTGGGGTTCAGTCCAATTTGATCTTACTTGGAAGGATGTTGATGTTCCCCACACTCTGTGGAGTTTTTACATGTTCATTTAATTTGTGATGAAATGTTAAAAAAAACAAAAGAATCTCCACCTCTATCATACTTAGCTCAGCATATCCAAATACTATTGAATGTGCTTTCTGCTTCCATCTCGCTCTCTCTGTGCTTTTTCTTGTTATTGAAATTTGTCAGTATATATTTTACAATATGTGATATCCCTGCCATGGTCATGAAGCATTCATATTAGACATAGTGTAAGTGCAATATCCTTTTGGATGCAGAAGGCATATTAATCACTTTGGTTTTAAAGTCAGCATGTAGCTGATGCCACTGTCTACGTTTTGTACAGATCACTTCAGCTCTGCAGGTTTGGTTCAGTTATGATCCAATATTCATAGAACTAACAATTTTTTTAACTTTTTATGTAGGTTACTTACACAGATACTATCCTGTAAATACTTGTTATGTAGAATGTTATAACCAATCTACCTGCTCACTATCGCATTAGTTTAGCTACTGTTTAACCAAAGCAACATAGAGGAAAGCCAAAAACAGCCTCGGTTTCACTTCTTAGTTTCAGCTTTTATCTGAAGCTACTATTCAAAGTTTGCATCATATAACTTGATAAGGAAGTGGTTTTTGTGCTAGTCTGATTAAAAAAAGGAAAAGAAAAACTTGAGAACCTCGAGCCTTGTTGCATGCTGATAGGATTTACCGAAGGGGTCATTTCCCTTGCTTGCGTCACTGCTCTAAGTTGAAACCACCGGCGTCTACAGGCTGTGGTGCGAGATAAAACTGTAAAGTGAGTGATAACGAGCCCGTTTAGTGTTTGCCAGGGAAACGGCTCGAGCAGCTAAACTTTACTCTGCAGGTTTCCCTCAGTTCCCTGTGATTGCACGGCTTAAAAGTGAATTGAACAGGATTAAGACAAATTGTTGTGCAGCACGAATAGGAAGCTAAAGGAAAAAAAAAAAAAAAGAAGTTGTGGTTTGTGACCGAATCAGGTTTTGTTAAAGTTGAAAAGAAAAAAAAACAACAAAAAAAACCACTCGGAATGAACCTGTGTGAGCTCTCACCTTACGCTGTTTTACGTTGTTTATAGAAAAAGTCAGATTGTTTGATGAATGATCTGCTTTGCATTCAATACTCCTAGTGGTTATGCTCGTGAGGATAACACGGGCGTGACCCCGTGAACCTTTTTTTTTTTTTTTTTTTTTACCACTGACACTCACTGTTAACATTTATTTCCCTTCCCCATGTGCCAGTAATCTCATCTCCAAAGAAGGCAAAGTGTGTACAGTGCAGATATTCGATTTAATTTGCAGTGCATGCTTTTGTAACATACAAGTGGCAGAAGTTGTACTTTCCTTTCTGTCTTTTTTCTGTAACTTTTGCATTTTTTTATAGACGAAAAACTCATAAATTAAACCGATGTTAATTTAAACCTGCGTTTGTGTCATTGTTGGTCTGGTGTTATTGTGCATGAAGACAGAGTGGGATCGAAGACTTTGATCTGTGTGTGCAACTGCTGCTTTCACTTCTGTCTCACAGGAAACCATAATCGCTTTTCCTTAGAAATAGGTCCAAAGTCGGAGGGCACGTTGGTAATTTTAGTCTTTATCTACAGTGAAGATGCTGACAGACAGATAAAATGTTTGTCCTACTTTAGGGACAACAAAAGAAGGAAAAAATGATGGTACACTAGTTGTGTTACAGCTCCCCCACCTGTAAGCTTGTGAAAGTGCTGTTTCTTTTTTTTTTCATCAGTCTTTTACTCAACGTGTTTCCCTCACAACAGTAACGCCCCCTACATTAACATGTCCGGACATGTTCCTGTAGAAAAATAAATCATTCAGTGTCCAAATAATAATTAAAGCTGCAAACGATTTTGGAAATAAATTGTGAGTTTTCAATTCCCAAAATTTCCATTTTGGGGTGGAAAACAAGTAGTTAGAAATCAGCTGTCAGGCCAAATAATGTTTTTGTTCTTCAGAAACAGTCACTTGGTTAAACAACCGTTTGTTATCCATCCATCCATTTTCTGTTCACCCTTCGTCCCTTAATGGGGTCGGGAGGGTTGCTGGTGCCCATCTCCAGCTAC
>CAEGAE010011944.1:0-11648 GCA_903067095.1 Girardinus metallicus | reverse complement strand
GAGCCCAAAAATATGTCGCATTTTGGTACACAGAGGTGCACTAAATCCATACGCACAAATAAAAAAGGTTCATTAGTTCCCAGACTGAATAAAGGTGCAGTGACGTCATAATGACGTCATAATGATTTTGAGATATCTTGAAAATAAACGTCCATTTTTGCAAATAATCGCCAAAATAAAAGGGACATTGAATTTACACTTTCCCAGGGATAATGTCCATTTTTTGTGTGGACGTTTTATTATGATAAAAATAACTTTTTTCAAATTTTAATTTATTATTTTTTAAAAAATTTCAAAATATTTCGGAGACTTTTTAAAGATATGAGCTATACCTACGTGCCTTTATATGGAAGCGAAGATTGCTTCCCTAGTGTTCTGTGTGAGTTTGCGAAGGAAGTAGATCCAATACTGTGCTATTTTGAGTTGACAGTTCGTGATAAGGGTACATACAATGATCCTGAGGCACTGATGATCCTCAACAGGGCAATCTTGAAGATTCATGAGTATCAAGATGAAGAATCGTGCCGGGATTACATCAACTATGCACTTCAGTATATAATCAAGAAACTTCTCAAACGCAAAGTATTATGCACACCCGTATAAATATTGATCAGTATAATTAAGAAACTTCTAAGGTAAAAACTCTGCGCGCAGATCTTATAATTCTTTTGGTTTGTACATCTCATTAAGTTTTATTGCTTCCACGAGGTGGTCTTTTATTTCCTCGATCTTCTCTGCTTCCATGTCATTTCGAGATAAGAGGTAGTTCACCACCTCATCTCGTTTATGGGAGTCGTTCTTGTTTATTTTGTGCTGCTTTTGGAGATATGTATTGAAGAGCCGGTATATGAGGATCGCGAAAATGACAAACACCGTGGGAACCGGGTTCTGGGAGAACTGCACCATTATGGCCTTGAGCACTTCATGAAAAACGTTCGGGGGGAGAGCGTCACTCATTTTATTTTTTAATTAATTCAAAATAAAATGAGTGACTCTTTTTATAAGACTCTTTATGCTGAGCCTAGGATTTTCCACGATGAGGAAACTGGTATATACAGTGTGGAGTACGACGAGAGCCTATGTCGCTTGGCTTACCACCTTGACCCAGTTCTGAAGGACCTTTCTGAGATGATCAAAGAAAGGGACAATGGCGGTGAAGTGGACAGTGGATCATTCTTCGAAAAGTTCTCAGAACTTATGAAGTTCATTGGCCGTTCCCAGGATCCCAAGAAAGCAAAAGAGTACGCAAAGAATGCATTTAAAACCTTCTTCTAATTTTAAAAATTATTTTTTTTACAAGTTAAATTCAAAAAATGACTGACGGTGTTGAATATTTTCAGACCACGAAGGACTTCCTTAACGCTTACTCTTCCCTGCCGGGCCTTAATCGGTCTATGATGACCCTTATCGGTACCCCCGGCACCTTCTCCACGCGCAACGGCCAAGCCGATATGGTGCGTGTTCTCCTCATTGCGGTGTGCAAGCAGAAAAACGTCTTTGCTGAGCCCCAGAAGGGTGAAGCTCTGCACGAGTCGCACAGCGTGGTGGTGTCGCGCCTAGATGGCACTTCCCAGATGCGCAGCTACATGAGTGTCAACAATACTCAGAACCTCCTCGCGATGATCGACCGCCGCAAGGCAGAGGGGAAGACCATCGACAGTATCGAGATCCAGGTGGGCACCTTCCGTGCTCGCGATGTCTATGCTGCGGCTGACGACTCCCTCCGGGCATCACTCTTCTCAAAAACACTCAAGTTTATAATGAACGTATCTTAATGTACATTTCTGAATTCAAATATAAATTGTATAGAAATTAAGAATTGATAAAGGTGAAATGAATGTTGCTTGAGTGCCCATACCTTAATAATATAGGGTAGCGGTTTCCTTTTCCATCCACCCACACAACCTGTGCACTAAATGAGCGGATTGCCATGGTTCCTGTTGGCTTCATGTAGACCAGAGGTCCATTGCTTATATTGTCATTAAGCTTGGTCACAATCTCTCCAGAGATTGGCGCCTCTGCGACAAACGACATAATTATGGGAACAGTATTTATGCCAGCGGAGCTTGAGGTTCCTTCTGAATGGAAATCTAAGCTCCAGGGGACATTATCGCTCGCGCCAAGATACTCTTGGTGAACAGGAAGATCCTTTGATATAATAGCTATCTCTCGTGCCACAAATGCACCTTCGTTGAGTGGAATCCTAAACTTGGCAAATGGCTGTGGGTCGGTGCTGGGATCGACGTGGAACGGAATCAAGGTGCTTGTGATTAGTTGCGGTAGCGAAGGCGTGGAAAATGAGAGGTACTTGCGGGGTATGAGTGCGGAAAATTCAGTACTAAACGTGAGAAAATCCTGTTTAAGGTTCCAATTCGTGTACTGAAACGAGAAGATGATGTTGTACTTGTTCAGCCCTTCTGTCTCTAATGATATACCGACGTGGTCCTCAAACCAAGCTCCAAAATATAAGTTTAATTTTACAAAGAGTGATTCAAAGGAGCTATAAAAGAATCTATCCCGATTATCCACAGTAGTATCGTTTGGGGTAAAAGGTGGTGGGGGTCCTTGCCGTGCACCTGCTCCAGTCCATGGCATAAAACGTATAGGTTTTGTGCGGCTGGGATCTGTTGATAGCACACCAACACCAAGTAGGCTTACATACTGTATATCGACCACAGAGTGCTTATCTTGTGCCACTGGTACGATATACTCGGGTACATCATTGCAGTCCAGTCGAAACTTGCTCACGATCAGGTGCATGCCTTTGTCAGAGTCAAGTATACTCTTGTCGAGCTGCACGCTACCCTCTGTAGGCATACCCAGCCTGGTAGGATCCTTGTGGTCATCATAGTTGATGTTCAAGTTATAAAACGTGTTCACAGCGTCAGTCATTTATTTTTTTAACGTTATTAAAAAATAAATTGAGTGATCGTCTACGTTATTTATTTTCAAACAATGAACGGCTTTGCACGTAGCACATATGGTGGATGGACACGTGGGCAGGTAGCTGGGGCGCCGGTGGGCGAGTACCTCTGGGACCGCGCCAATATCACCAACCCAGCGCTCAGCGTGGCGCAGCGCACAGCCCTCCGCCAGCAGGCAAAGGAGGAGCTCGCTGCAATAAAAGCAAACGCCTCCCTTTACAAGGAACTTCGGCGCATGACCTCGGCGCGCCGCTCCTTCCCCCGCTATACGCCTCTGACCCCAGCTCAGCGCTATGCTCGCTTCGCGCGCTTCAACAGCCAAGACATACCATACACCGCAGAAAACGCGTGGGGTGCCTACCCCTCGGCGTACCCCGCCATGACCACCTCTCCGTACGCGGGTATGGAGTTTGCCAGGCCGGACAACCGCGACGTGCTTATCGGGCAGTATGCTCGCCTCATGAGCCAGCTTCGCAAGCTCTCCGGCACGAAGATGCGCTCTGGGCCGTTTACCCGGGCGACCGCGGCCCAGCTCCGCACCCAGGGCGCAAAGACACTCGCGCAGCAGATTGCCATGCTCCAGACCATGCTCCAGTCCATGCTTTCGGAAACAGTCCCAGAGTCTCCTATGGCCGTCGCGCTTCCACCCACTCCTCGCCGCTCCCGTGTGGCTAACATGGAGGACCAGGAGGGAGAAACAATGATGGTGCCAGCATAATTTCTATTCATCTAATAAAACATTTTCGTGTGTAGTTATAAACACTGGGTACTCTTTATGTACTATAGCCCACCGGTTCGCTGAGGGAAGTTCCTTCAGCCGCGCGGCGGTCCGGGACGATAGTCCCGTTTTATTGAACAAAAGATCAAGCTGCTTCTTTACGGTGTAGTGCGGGAATACCGCAAGCCACTCTGTGTTTTCAAATGGATATTTTGTGTTGAGCCAGTCGTTCAGGGCGTGGTTCGTGATTATCACGTCGATGTCCTCCGTGCCGTCCTGTCGCTCATGGTCGCGGCCGTTCGCTAGGACATCGTCGCGGATCGCAAACACCTTTTTGCGCACCTCCTTGTCCTTTATCTTGTCGATATCGTCGAATATGCAGATCGCCCCGCACCGCCGGGGGTTTCCTGCCGTGCGCAGCGTCTCGATGTCCACAGCCGCGAGCGTCTCGGGCTCCAGTGACACCCGCCGGAACTTTATTCCTCCATGAGTGTCGGAGTAACACTCTCGGTAGGGGTCAAGATTGGGGTCGTCGGCGCATATGGCTGTGAAAAGGTATACAGGACGCCCGGGGTGGTCGGCATGCCGATTGGCGAGAAGCTCTCGGGTAAGACAAGTCTTTCCGCACCCGGGAGGTCCAGCGATAAAGACGGAGAGTCGGCGATCGGGCCGGAAGATGGGCCAAGCTCCAGAGGGTCCGTGGTCTCTGGGACGGGGTCGGGCTCTGGCTCGGGCACCGGAGTCGGAATCGGTGTAGGCACAGGACTCTGCACAGGAGAAAGGCCCGCAAGCTGCCGGAGCGTCATCCCCGACTCGGAGGGAACCAGAATAAGGGACCCTCCGCGGTCCAGGCGTATAGAATACCGCTCGCCCTGTTCTGCGATCATACGCGACCGCTTCAGATTTGGAGGACAGACTGTTGAAGGAGAGCATACCATCGCAGCGTCACTCAATTTATTTTTTAACATATCTAAAAATATAAATGAGTGATCGTGGATCCGCTTCTGTTTACACGGCAGTCAAAGGATCAGAGATGCTGCGGGCCCTGCAACGTATCGGTTACCAGCCCCGTCTCGTATACCTTACTGATCTAATAAAGTCTGACCTCGACTGGGTACTCCGGTCCCCGCATAACATGATACTCCTCTTCATTCCCTTCCATGAGCGCTTCGGGCACTGGGCGGGGATCTTTAACTTCGAGGGCCGCCTCCACTTCTTCTCTTCTTACGGCACCCTCCCGGGTAAGGACTATATCGCCATGAAGGAGGGAGACCAGCAGGCTTACCAGACGCTGCGCCTCTTTAAGAGGTTTCTCAGGATCGCCAGCAGGGGAGACATGACCTACTCCACCCCTCGCATACAGGTCGCTGGTGATGGGACGATGTGCTGTGGTCCCCTCCTGCTGCTTGAGGCATTCTGCCTAACGCATGGCACCACCCTAGAGGTGATCCACCAGGGGGCCACGGCACTTGCCGCTGCAGACAGAAGAAGGGTCATAGAGTCTGCCCTGGTTGTCTTCAACTCCCTCATGTAAACTTTTCAAAAGTATTTTCAGAAAATCTAAATTATATTTTTAGTTGAATTAAAAAATAAATTGAGTGATCGTCGACATGTCACAAGTGAACGTTGCACGGGTCATCGACCCACGTATAGACACTAGGCGAGACAATGCCTTTCTCGCCTACATGGGCGCGCAGAACTGGGAGAACTACCGCATCTCGGCCTCCGGCCTCTCCAATGACTCTATCACCTTCGCGAACATCACCTCCCTCGGTGAGGGCCGAATCTACCAGGACAACTTTGCTATCGAGTACAAGGCCCGCTTCACGGTGACTGCCACCAACAGCACTGCTGCACCCACAGCTGGGAAGGAGAACTATGTCCTCAACACCGGTGACTTCACCTTCCGGCCGTTCCCACTCATGATGTGCGCCAACCAGGTCGCCTGCAACATCAACGGCCGCCGCTGCGAGAGTCGGCCGCGTGACACCCTGAACGCCCGCATGCAGCACTGGCCGCGCAACCTCCTTAATCGCGTCTCCATGAACTGCCCCACAATGAAGGCAAACGCTATCTCCACGTTCTACAAGCAGCCCATGTCCACCCTCCAGGCCCTCCCTGTGGGCACCTACGGCGGCTACACAGCCACGGCGGCCTGCGACGATCCCCGCATCCAGGGCCGCGTCTCCATCGACGGCACAACCGGCAACGACATCAAGATCCTCAACCTAGTGAACCCAAAACTCAATTCTGCTGCAGGCCAGAGCGCAACCGCGACCTTTGATGTCATCATCCGCGAGCCGCTCCTCTGCCCGCCGTTCAACAGCAACATCTTCGCGGCATACGGCAAGCCCCTCTGGAACATCTCCTCCATCGACATCACCATATGGCTCGAGAACCTCCACCGCATGCTCTTCGGTATGGGCGCTGTCCTCGTGAGCACTGACAAAACTTCCATGGCTGAGACCGACTTTGCGACGCGCGAAGTCAAGGTGGACCTGACCTCCGCGCAGCTCTGCTTCTCTGTGGCAAACATCCGCGAACCGGTGCCGCCCCAGTGCACACTCATGTACCAGGAGATCACCCCGTACATCACCGAGTACCCAAACGTCGTCACGCCAGAGCAGTCCTTCTCCGTCACGTCCGGCGTCTACACGCTTCCCTACATGCCCAACAGCATCTACGTCTTTGTCGCCCGCAGCATCAGCCAGTACAACAGCCAGGCAGCCTCGCTCGAGTCCTTCGCCGTCGCGGCCATCGACCACGTCAACGTCACCTTTGGCAACAACACCCAGCTCCTCAACACCCGTCTGCCCGCAGACCTCTACAACATCGCCCTCGCCAACGGCAACGAGATGGGCTTCAAGCAGTGGGCGGGCCAGCTCCACGAGTTCAAGGTACCCACAGGCTCCAGCCAGCAGCCCACGTACGCGACGCCTGGGGTTCTCCGCATGAAACCCGGCATCGACCTCGCCATCCCGTCCGAGCTTGTCGTCCCGGGCGCGCCCGCCGACAAGCTCGTCTTCCAGATCACGGTGGATGCGCGCGACGTCAAGGGCTCCTTCGGGCAGGCAAGCCGCAACGTGCAGAACCTCTACTCGCTCTACGTTCTCTTCGAGTACAACGGCATCCTCACCATCAACCCAGCGCTCGCAGACATCGACATGATCCCCATCAAGACCGTGCAGCAGGCGCAGGAGGCCCCGCTCATCGACATCCGCACCCTCGAGCATGCGGCATGGGGCGATGACGCCATGGGCGCAGGCTTCTGGGACTCCATTAAGGGCTTCCTCGGCAAGGTGAAGGACAGCGGCATCATCGGCAACATCGCTAAGGTGCTTCCGGGCCCCATCGGCGCGATTGCACAGGGCATCACCGGTGCGCTTGGTCTCGGGTATCCCAACAGGCTGGGTACCGTTGGCCTCTCCCTGCCGGAGGCGAAGCGCCGGGCCACCGGGGCAGGCGTGCGCGCAGGCGCCCAGGTTCCTCCCTCATTTTACACAGAAAGCTAAATAAAATTAATTTTGGATTTCATATTTCTCTGTATTGTGCATCTCATAGTAGCCGATGGCATGGGTCGCGACCCCGTCGCTCTCCACATACCGCTTGGTGTCATAGGCACTAAGCGCCACCCGCTCGCACTCTTGTGTGTATACTGTATGTTCCTTGTTTACAAATTTATAAAATGTTACCTTGAGTTTTTCATTTGGGTTGTACACTATGTCTAGGTACTGCTGGTGCGTGAGGTTTGTGCTCACGATCCCGCGGGGGGTCCCCTTGGCGCGCTTGCTGTTCTTGCCGGACGCGCAGAGGTAGCTGTAGCTCTTGGCGCGGTTACCCACGTACTCGATGATGGGGTCGCCCGCGCACTCGTCCTTGAAGCCGCCGAGATACTTGCGGTTCTTCTCGTCGATGATCGGGTCCTTGCCCCAGGGGTAGCTGTGCAGCGCGGGGTTCCATGCGAGGTGCGCCGTGGGAAAAGTGTTGATCTTGGTCATGACCTCTGCGGTCGTCTTGCAGCTGGGGTCGTGGATCTTGAGGATCAGGCTGTCCGTGTCTGTGTAGCACACGGTGACGTTGTGCCGCCCGAAGCCAGGGTACAGGATGTCGTAGAGGAACACGAACATGTGCAGCTTCGCAAAGTCCGTGATGATGCCCCCGAGGTACGTGGGGCGGTCCATGTCGCAGATCGTCTTCAGCTCCTCCGTGAAGAGCAGGCCGTCGCCCTCCTCGAATACCAGCTCGGACGCGTTGTTCATGAGGCGCTCGTCGAGCTTGCGCTCGCTGCCGTAGAAGCGTACCTCCTTGTGGCGCTCCACGCGCTCGATGGTCTTGCCGTAGAGGGCGTTCGAGTAGAGCTTGATGGCAAGGCTCTCGTGGTCGGACTTGGCCTCTGCGCGCTTGTCGATGTTGTGCTGCACGTAGTCCCCAAAGACGTCGCCGTAGGGATAAGTGTAGCCGCGGTAGACCTTCTCCAGGATCATGCCGTGCGCGAGGTAAAAGTCCAGGCAGGCGCCGGTCACACAGTAGCGGTTCTTGGGGAGCAGCGTCTGGTACAGCGCGCGGTTCTTCTCCATGTTCGGGTTGCCGGCGCGCGTCCAGGGAGACATATACTTGACGTCGAGGTCCAAGGTCTCGGGCGCAAGGGGGTAGTCGTCAAAGTAGTCCTCGCTACCCTTCTCGAAGCGGATGTCCACCATGAGGCAGCAGTCGCGGCCGTCTGACAGCAGGTTGCAGTACCAGCCGTGGAAGAGGGTAGGTTTCATGAGGTCCTCCATCTGCGACTCGGTGAGCTCCTTGAAGCAGTCGAAGGTCGCCACCTTCTCGTTACCCCACTTGTCGTGGTAGAAGGACACGTTCTCGCACACCGGGAAGCGGCCGTACTTCATAGCCGTGGGGTACAGGGAGTTGGCATCGACATAGATGATGTGGTCCCCGCTGCCGAGCTCCGCGCGCTCGTGGCGTTTGATGGCGCAACTGGCACCCCCGCGCATCATCCGGGAGAAGAAGGCGCACATGTCCGTGTCCACGATGCGCGAGAGGTGGATGTCTTTGGACTTGATGAAGCTCCCCCAGCGGTTCCAGGATGCCGCCGGCAGGCCGACGAATCCCTGGGCGTCAAAGTCAAAGTGCTTGTGCAGGGTGTCGCGCGTGATGTTGAAGACGTCGGCAAGCTGCGCAGTGTCCGAGCGCAGGTACAGCCAAAGCGCGTCCTTGAAGGTGGTGATACCCACGTCCTTGAGGAGCTGGAGAGCCTCCATGCGGCGGGGGAGGGGCTCGCAGACGCTGTCCAGGCCCCGGAAGTTGGCTTCGTTCAGGTAGATCTCGTCCAGGAGCTCCGGGCGCTTGTCCTCAAGGTTCGCAGAGGTGATGGCAAGGTACGGGAAACACATCTTACGCAGGAGAAGGAGCTGCTTCTCCCTAGAGTAATCACCCATTACCCTGCGGAACGACGGGAAAAGCTGCAGGGGGTCCTTTGCGCCCTTCTTCACGTTCTCCACCAGCGTCGAGAGGGAAGCCGAAGCCACACTGAATGAGTCCTTGATGATCAGCTTGAAGTGCTCAAAGTGGATCGTTATCTGGGAGCTCTTCATGCGGGAGGAGCCCGCGATGATACGGGTGCTCTTCACAGCGTCCATGACAGTGGGATCCTCCTTGGCCTCGTAGTCCCGTATACCCCGGAACAAAAAGTTGCTGTCGTATCCCGCAGAGTTGTGGAAGTAGACCAGGATCTCGAGCTTGTTCTTGGGGTCGCCCTTGGGGAGGCGCCGTTTGAAGTCGCGGAAGGTTTTATGGGCCAGGAACTCCAAGAAGCCTTCCACGTCGCCGTCGCTCTCCCACTTGAGGCTGCACTCTGGGCAGTAGGCGCAGAAAGCGATAGGCTTGTGCTCGAAGCCGCCCTCGCTCTCGGTATCCTGCGAGCACTCAAAGTCTGCAAAGAAAACGACCTGGTACTTGGTATCCTTGGCGGGTGGGAAGGTGCAGACATCGTTCTTGAACTTTAGCACACAAGGGCGTTTGAGGGTGGTGAGGTTGCTGCATATCTGGGCATGCTCCATAGGGTAGCGTGGATTGTTACCACAGTTGCGGCATGTTGCAATGGTAAAGTCTGCACAAGCGTGGCGGATGTAGCTCTTCATGTTCGCAAACCACTGTATGCACATGGGGCAACACACCGCAGTAGAGAGGCCAGCTGAACGGAGTGCCATCTCGCGATTCTTGAGGAAAACAGCGTGCGAGTTAAAGACGACGATATCGATGGCTGGAACCTTGGAGGTAGGCGGCTGCACTGGAGATAGAGGCACAAAGGATACCTCGTCGTCGAAGGCTTGGATCTCAAAGATCGTAATGAAGACGCGCTTCCTTTCGTTGATAAAGGCGACCAAAGCGTTAATCTCATCGAGAGTTGGGTTTAGATTTATGCAAAGATGGGCTGCCTCAATACCTAAATGCTCTGCACATAACTTTAAAGTCTTTAAGTTTGGCAGCTTCTTAGTTTTCAAATTATAAATCCGTGTTTTCCTAGACAAAGAAAAGACATAGCTTGCTCCATAGATGATACAGGCCTGAACACAGCCCTCCTCCACCACAGGGTTCCAGAAGAAGCGCTTGTCGATCAGGTCGTTGGCAATGGGGTCATAGCTGCCGTAGCGCTGGGGTGGACGGCGTGGGCGGACAAGACCCTCAGGAAGAATGTTCCCAATGTCGATAGCTGGGTCACGGCGGCGACGCTTACGGGAGGGGCGAGTAGCACTCTGGCGGTACCACTCCACATACTCCTCAAGGTTTTGGCGCCGAGTCTCGATGTCATCTTCCATTTCCTCTTCCATCGCCGGCTGTTCATCTTCTAAAGGCTCTTCGTCATAAGGGGGAAGATTTGTGTAGTTTCCTAGCGAGAACGGCTGGGACACATACGGTGGGAGAATAGAAAGCTCCTGCTGGCGTGCTAAAACAATTTCCGTAATGTTGTACTCCATTCCCCAGGTCTTGAACATGACGTGCCCACCATCCATAGTAAAGACTGAAGAATAAGGGTCAAAGTCCGAGACTGTAGAAAGTGACTGGCCACTCTTCTCTAAGGCGGCAGTAGTATTAGAAGATACCCGCCATATGACATCAAGAAGCCTCTCGAAGACAAGAAGGGCATTCTCCTCACGGGAGAGAACAGGCTTTGCAAGATAGATCTTCTCATCAAGTATCGAAAAAACATGACTAGGAACTGGCTGCAGGCGGATATGAATAAAGGTAGAGAACATGCCGGAATGGGCACGCTGGAATAAGTCATCAGCCACCGCAAGAGAGATGCGCGCCGCCCAGATGACAAAGGGGGCAGGTGGCATTTTATCAAGAAATAACTCTGGGATCCTTGGGCGGTTACGACGGGTAGGACTTGGGACAGGCGAAGCACGTTTAGAATAGGAAAATACCATAGTATAGTTCACAAGAGCCGTGCGGAATGGCACGATATTAATTGTTATAGGCTGACGATCACTCATTTTAATTATTGTCTGATAAAAATAAAATGGCCAATCAAAAAATGATCAACTTAAATGAATTAAAAATGGACACTTGACATATCTTGCAAACACCTGGGAACGAGGGAAACGCACCTTATCGATTTTATGCACAAATAACCAAAAAGAGAAATGGACATATCTCCAAAAAAGATTGCGTGGGCGAAGATGTGAACTTCGGCTGGTAGCTGAACTTCATATTCGGTCGAGGATTCGAACTTCGGTCGGAATTCTTCGGAAGGTGTGAACTTCGGAGGAGCTGACCACGCTTATTTCTGAATATTTATGCCAGGATCAGGGCAGGGTGGGGGGTGTTTATTTTTCAGATGCTTAATTATTAAAATGAGTGACGCCACAGGTGCCGCATGGGATTCTCTCTTCCCACCAACTCCTATACCCCACCACATAAGTAGTTTGTTCTACTTACTGTTCCTTCTCTTGGGCCTTATACCCGTAATAGGCGCAATGTTCTCAAAGAAATTAAGAGATAAA
>CAEGAE010011943.1:0-21766 GCA_903067095.1 Girardinus metallicus | reverse complement strand
TATATTCAGCTCACAGGCAGGCAGACGGTGCCAGATTTTTGAAAGCCTTCGAGTGAGTAGATATCCAGCGTTTTTCCCATGTACCTGACCACGACCTCGATCACGTTTCTGCCCTTTGGATCTCCCTGTCTAGCCCACGTCGGATTTGTCGCTGATTTCTGGTTTCTGGTTTTGACCCCGTTTCTGTTTTTGACTTCTGCCTCTGCCTCGCCCCTGGATTTATCCAGCCGACATTGCCTGCAGTTTCGGGACTCTGCTCTGTGTCCAGATCATCGCCTAAGAATGGTTTCCATTACTGTGTGTCTGATTGAATTCCGGATCCTCTGTTCTAGGACATTACAATTTTAATGAACAACGCCATAGATAAAGCATGTTTTTATTGTGTTTACTCTCTGTAACAAAGTTTAGGCTCAGATATGTGATTCTATGCATCATAATTTCAGGGATGGAAACATCTTGTCTCCTGCATGAACTTCAGTTTTTTTTTGGCACTAGTGGCATTTATTTTGAATGAAATCCAACAGAAAGGGGATGGCAAGAAGGCGGGTTGGGGGAGGACATGCAACCAAGGAGCCACGTAGCAGTGTTGTAGTCAAGACCAAGACCAGCGCCCCGCGCTACATGACACAATAAAATTAAGTGCACCTATCAAAATTGCTTCTCAAATGGATCTGAAAGATCCACATTCCCATAAAACACCTAGATATTAAATACTTAGAGCTGAAATAAATGTAACCAGTTTCATTATCAATTCAAACTCTTCTTCATTCTGCTTTGTTTCCATCTCTGTGCCACAATCCATGGAGGTGTCCTGCCACCCCTGAAACATAACGCCCTGGGTGGTTGCCCATGTCAGAAACCACAACTGTCTGCACTATTAAACATAGCAATTAAGGCAGTACGACAACGCTCAACTATGAACACTGTCCAAGGCGCAACAAGCAGGAAGTAACCAAGCAGAAGGAGCACCGTGACCGTTCTCACCCAGTCTGCCGCTGACAGGTGGCGAAAACAATCAAAGAGCAATGAGCATGCTCTGCGTTCTTGTTTTACTTATTCGCCAATTAAATAAATCTTTATATTTTTTAAATAAAATAAAATAATAGCTACTGCAGAGTACGCAGAGCGTCACAAGAACAAAGAACGGCTCTCAGTAAAGATCCGTCCAGAAGAATCGGATCGTTCGTGAAAGTCATATCACTATACAGCAGACTTACTGTAAAATTCAGTGGAGTAAAGGTCAAAACAATCCATTATTAATTCTACTTAAAGATACACGAAAATTGTACTTAAGTACAGTAACTTGTACTTCGTTACTTCCCACCACTGCTCATAGTCATGGAAACGACGTTAGCGTTAGCGAGCCCATAAAAACTCGCACGTTCTGAATTCTTTCCCTTCGAGAATGGACTTTGGAGGGAGATGCCCGAGGAAGCATAGGGAGGTTTGAGCTTGGTGAAGAAGTCTACTTTCCAAAACTTGCCGAAGAAGCGCGTCCTAAAGAAGTACTTGCCTGCGGTAAATGATCCTTTGAAAGATGACTGCTGCCAGAGGAGCACCTGCAGGGTTATTAGCTGGAAGGTTGATATTATTATTTTAATATTTTTAATAAAAAAAACAAGTTATTCCTGAGATATTACTCAGTTATTTAACTTATTTTGTGTTTATTTTTGTGTTTTGTTTTTTGTTTTAATTTGTCTATTGTATAACAACAAAAAAAAACTACTAGCATTCTTTGCTACCATAGATTTTTGGTATTTTCTGGAAATGTCAGTAATGTTAAGCTGCGGTGTAGTAATTTGAATAAATACATTTATTTTAGTTAATGATATTCACTTTAGTTGAATTTAGTATTAAATTCTTGGAAATCTAGCTCTTTTAAATGTGCTGATAAACATTGGTTTCCATGGAAACATTTAATAAATTAAGTATAATATTTAATATTACTGCAATAAACAGAACCCTTTTGCTTCCTACACAGTCTATAATTGTTTAGTTTATTTATTTTTTAACATTTTGGCCTGTTAAAAAAAAAAGACAGCTAGGGATCCTAAAACGGGTGAAATAATTTGAAAATTAAAAACGATGTAATTTGAATCTGTGAAGATCAGGCTTGATGACTTTGGTGTCCAATGCTTGTAAATTTTGACTAGTACATACCTCTCCTTTCTGATTTGGACTCACGCTGATGCTAAAAAACATAAAATCTTTCATGTTTAGTGAAAGTTTGTGGTCAAACCTAAGAGGCCTTTTGACCCAGTTATATTTTCATTCTTGACAAGGCAATTTTGATAAAAACAAAAATAACCCCAGGCCATGATGCTGCCACTGCTGTCATTCATTAGCAGTATGATGTGCTTCTGGAGTCTTTGCAACCTAGTTTTTGGAATCATGTGCCAACAGTCAGGTTTGGTATCATTAAGACCACAGTTCATTGGGTTAAAATAAAGAAGTTTAATAAAACGGTAAATAAAGGGATCAGCTCCCATCTTGTATCACATTCTCATTTTATTGCAATCAAACCTTTTAAATTCAGAGGGAAGAAACCTGACATTCAAATTAGACACTGTTTACAAAAGTTAAAAGAAATAATAAAGGTGTATAAAACTGAAAAGAAAAAGACTGACTTTCACATAAGTTATACAAAACAAAAGTATGAAAATGATAGCCTAATATGTTTAAGACAATATGAAAGAAAAAAAAACATTTAACTAAATCCCAAAAATTAGGTGAAACTGATTTGATCTGTGGATCCCGGTGGGTTTTGACTGCTGTCTTGTAATTGCCCATTCTTCTGCAGAAGCTTGAGTTTCCTCCTTGAAGATAATGCATATATAGTCAGCCCAGTCTTTCTGGATGCGTCTATAAAATACAATACAACTCAAACACACCGGCTAGTGGTCTGTCCCATCAGAAAAAGACAAAATATCAAGATTAAAAGACATTCACAACAACATCGGAACAAGCATTAAATCCTGAAAGGCACCACATTAACAAAACCTTCAAATAGAAATTGGAAAAAGTACAAACATTTACTGTGTATTTGGTAAATCTTTTTATTAAAAAAAAAATCTGCCGAGCGGTTTCAGGTTTTCCGCAGTACTATGTCCACATATTTATCTCCACTTAAAGTCAACCTCCTCTTTATGTCTTCAGTGTGGACAGTGGGGCGATGTAAACACTGAGCAAGCTAACCTTGGATAAAAGTGGTGGACTTGGTGACTCCAACTTGTTTAATAAACGTGTTTGATCCCCGCAAATATAGAACTGCAAAAATTGTGCATGACAAGATCCCACACTGGTGATATCTGTAGTTTTGAGACACCAAAACCGATTCAATAAATAAATTTAAAAAATACAGTCTTTTTGATAAGAAATAATGGCTATGAAGCCCATGGAAATGTTTCCATGCATGCAATCCTTTTGTCTTCATGGCGTCTGCAGCAGGCATTAGTTATGTTATTGACTGCTCATCTGCAAAATAAAAAAAAAAGAAGCATAAATTACACCTTTTTTTCTAAATGATAAAATAAATTAAAATGAAACCTTCTAAAGGTTTCATTTTAGAAACCTTTAGAAGGTTTCTAAAATGAAACCTTCTAAGAACTACAATTATTATTACACATTAACACATTTCTATTTACCATTTTATAGAATACACAAATGTAATAAAAATATTGCTCTGTATAGAACATGGTTCACATCAGAGATACACCTGGGTGGTGATTAGACAACCTAAGGCATGTCAGTGGTTTATTCAAAATGAAAAAGAATGAAAGAGAGAAACTTTCAGCAGATAACATGAAGGGAACTGAGTATGACAAAGTTTTCCTGTTTTTTTCTCTTTGACATTTCAACCTCAGTAAATGGTGACATGGTAAATGGACAGAACTACTATAGGACTTACACTACTATCCATTGATTTTACTCTACATTATTCATTTGGAAATAAATAATGTATCATTGGCTAGCTGTGCTAATCAATCTAATTGCTAACGTACAATGTTAAAAACAGTTTCAAATGTTAATTTTGTAACACCTTTTGTGATTTACAAATTGATATCATTAGACTGCAAATTATCCACTGTACCATGACTGGTAAATTCCTATTTAATACATTTTTACCTTTAAATTTATGTTGTTCAATGACCATTACCTTCTGTTTAGAAATAAGGGTCAAACTTCTGTTGATCTTCCCAGCTTCCCCTGCAGTGAAAAATACAGTTCAGTTTAATCAAAGACGAAAATAATACCGTTATATTAGCACCTAAATTGTTGTTGATATGTTTTGAGGACAGTGTCTACTACAGAGCTTAGATATTTCAATAAAAAAATTGTATTCTTTAGTTAACCATTAATGCAAACATTCATAGTTGTTCAATGAAAACAGGTACCGTATTTTCCGGACTATAGAGCGCACCTTACTATAAGCCGCACCAACAATGTTTTCTAAAAAAAACTGGAAACGTACATATATAAGCCGCACCGCGCTATAAGCCGCTGGTTTTTCACAGTAAATCTATTAAGGACGCAGCCCTCCGTCTCCAAAGCCGAACCATAGATTCGTACTATCAGATCGATAGTCTTCAACTTAAAAGCTGCATCATATGAACTTCTTCGTGAGGTTTCCATGATGAGGGGGTATGAGTTGGAAAACATTTCTTCGTCGTGCCTGCTGCTAAGCATGTTCTTGTTCTAAATGAAAATTAGCACTTTCTTCTTTGGTTTCCAATTTTGACTTCCAACGATTCACTTCCTGCTACAGAGCCCCCTGGCGGTTGAAGAAAAAACCACAGAAAAGCCACACCGGGCGATAAGCCGCGTGGTTCAAAGCGAGGGGAAAAAGTAGCGGATTATAGTCCGAAAAATACGGTAGTTTTAGACATCTGGAGCTCATTTAGTCAGAGCCATACATGTAAATTATATTCAAGACGGTGTTAAAATTTCACGACGTTGCTCAGTTCACCTTCAGTTTTACCTGAGGTTTAGCTAGATGTGGAGGTTTGGGAGGGACGCCAGGCTTCTTTTGGGTTACTGCAGGGGAGCTGTTTTTCCTCAAGCTGGGGGTCCGACAAAGAGTTGTTTTCTGCTCTGACCTCTGGGACACGGACGAAGAGTCGTCCACTACCTCTCCGCTGATAGCAGACAGACCGCTGTAGTCTGGGCTGCTGTACAGATTCATACTTTCTCCAGAGGAGTCGGTGCTGTCGACTGAAACACAGACATGCACCAAACACAATATAATAATGTCTAGAAAGATTAAATTCGACTTTACTTAAGTTGTGAACTTATATCTTCTTTCAGAAGATGTTAATCTGAACCTAAACAATAAACTCACTCAGAGGACAGTGAGTTTTCCACTGATCACAGTGAGGATGAGGCTGGTGCTGAAGATGATGATGGCTGTTGAGTTCGTTTTCAGTCACAGCCTCATGGGATGACCCAACTCCTGGGTTGGTGTTCCCAAGATAACCAGAAGGGGGCAGCGAGCCTCGGCCAGAGGAAGAAGATGATTGGCTGACGGTGGTGGAGGCGGTGCTGCCAGAGCCAATGGAGTGCGGTCGGGGATAATCTAAGCCCCTGTGTGAACAACATGCCACAGGGACTAACGACACACAAATAAATGCAATCAATGAGAACATAACACGTTTTACACTATATATTTAGGTTTCTACTTGGTAAAATGATCAGACAAGATGAGACAGATTTTCACTGACATGTTGTTGATACACAGCTCCATTCATACGTGAATCCAGCCAGTTAATTAGACTACAAATTGCTAGCTTGATGTTCTCCTAATTAAGGTCATCTACTGGTCAGTCGTAAAGGCCAGATTTAGACTAATAATGCATGGCCTGTTAACAGGTTCCAGCCGTCAATCTTTGCAGCTCCCTCAGAGTTACCACGGCTTTGTCTGGCTTTGTGATTATGCCTTTAGATGAACAACCACATCTTGGTAGTTTTGTAGTTGTGCCACACTCGTTCTACTTTTAAATCAAGTGGTTAGTGAGATGTTGAAAATTTGGGATATTGATTCATAATTTAAACCTCTCCACAACTTTATCCCTGACCTGCCTGCTGTGTTCTAAATCAGATTTGTAACTCCTCCCGAAAACTATTTTCTATTTTCCTGCCACTTTACAGCTTTGTGTTGGTCTATCTTACGAAACTCCTATAAAATACATAAATGTTTAGGCTTGCAATGTGTTAAAGGTTTTACGAGACGCTGTGTCTTCTCACTTATCCTAATAAACAATTTGTTCAACTCTGAACAAAAAACTAGCTTTGAAAATTTCACCAAGTCCTTGCGCTTTCACCAAATATTTACTTCAATTTAGTTAAACTGGTCTAAGATGTAATTTTATAACAATGATTTTGTACTTTCATGTAAAAATGCAGCAATTTTATGTCCCAAATATAAAACTTTAAATTAAACAAATATTACAAAATAACTATTAGCTATTAGATACCTGCCATTGTAATGTCTGGAGGATCAGGACAATTTAAAGTATAAAACACTGTGAATGGTGCAAACTTCTTACTTCTCCCAGGCAGGACGCAACTGACGGCTCGGTCACAAATCGCCGCATCACTGGGTTGTATATCCATAAAAGGACTGCGACCCGTTCCCATAAACACTCTCTCTTGCAAACGTAGCTCTGGAACACAAACTACGCATTCAGAATGAGCTTTTAAAAAGGACTTTTTTTATTTTTATAAACCTCTAAATATGTATTTCAATTTAATATTGTGACAGACACCTCTACTGTGAGCAGCTTGGTTCCACAGAATCCTCTCCAGGTCAGTGGTCCAGGCTTCCTTCACTTCAGGGCTTGAGGCCTTCAGAGTGTAAGTGTCCTCACTTTTCCTCCTGCGGAACCAGATCTCAAAGCACAGACCGCTCACACCAGAGTTATGGGTCATTCCTATATCATTTGTCTGGAAAACACACACACACACAAACAGATAAATGATCCCTGTGCCAGTAGATCTTTGCCAGTGATAGTCAAATGTGAGAAATATACGCAAAGTAAAGATTCTAATTGAAATGGCAGAGACTAAGACCTTTAGATTGGGAAGAAAGTTTGTCATTTGTTCTGAGGTCATAGAACAGGGAATTATTTTGAAAAGACTTTTAGGCTTTCTCATGAAGCCGCATTGTTCCAATTTTACTGGAAAAGTGTGGCAATGACCTGCATTTTACTGCAAAATGCACAATATTATGTATGCAAAATTTAATACAAGTAGGCTGTGAAGGCTTTAGCAGCTGTTTGTTTTAAGCTAGCGTATACAAACCTTAAATGACTGTTTGTAGACATAAACATCATTTCCAATATCTGTCCTCTTGGTTTTGCTGAACAGAATCAAATGTTCAAAGAGGAAGACTCGGCGGACGCATTTCTTCTTCCGAAAGACAACTGTGAACTCGTCTTGGCGGATCAGTTCCCCCTGCTCCTTCAAGTTAACCTGACGAAGGAAAAAAAGTTTCTGTTTATGTCGTCCAACGCTGGCGGTCAAAACGTGAGCGCTCTGCTATGCTAATATCTCACATCGCAATCCTGTATGGCATCCATGGTGAGCAAGTCGTTGCCATGACGCATCTGAAATTGAATCAGGTCTGCAGCAGCCTGGATTTCACTCCTCTCTCTGTCTCTCTCTATGCAGGTCGGATCCGGTGCAGCCAGGCCGCACACGCCGTGTGTGCACACAGCGGCGTCCTTCTGTTTCGATCTGCAGTGTCCAACCAAGGCCAGCATGTCCTGCAGCAGCAGGCTGTACTTGCTGATCCTCTGGATGGGCCTCAGCAGGTAGGAAGACAGATCCATCAGGTCCCCGAGCTCCCGCTGCTTCTTCTGAAATCCCCCCAAACAGAAAAAGTGTTTCAAATACAAAATAGCATTGTTAAGTCTATCTGTGCTTTAAAAACACTCTGTCTGTGGGGATAGCAGCTTTCCAAAGTTGTGCAAACTATCCGTAGCTTTGTTTTAAAGCCCGGTAAAAACAAAAAGAGATGGAAGACAAAGAGTTTTTCTGGTTGAGAAATTACATGCAACATAAAACAATAGACTCATGCAGTGAACTCCTAATGAAGAACCAAAAAAACCCATTTCGACTTAAATTTACATAATTGCATAGCTTATGTCACACAAAAGAGTTTTCTCCAGTTCTATAACACTAATCTTAAGAGATTTTTGTAAACTTTCTTCCATCGTTTTCACAATGCATTGTATCAAAACTTACTAACAGGCAAGAAATATGTTAAACTGACCTTAAAGATGTCATGGCGGCGGTGAAGAATCAGAGCATCTGACTGAGGTTTATTCTTGCTATATAAGGCGTACAGGCCAAAACTCTCTCTCTGCAGGAAGCCCAGGTTAGGATTATTGTCGCAACAAATTTAAACAATCACAAAAAAATCTTAAAACTGCACAGTGAGTGAGATAGTTTTTTTATTTCTTACATGTCTGAGAAAGCAGCGGGCCACCATGGCCGGCTGCCTCTCGCAGGCCTCCAGCTCTGGGAGGAAATAGTGGCTGTGGAAGTCGTAAACCTTCTCCAGGTTGCCAAAGATGACCCCCCTCTTGCCTCTGAGATCCTGAGGAATGTCCAACCTGTCCATCAGGGGGAGGTAGTGAGTCAGGATGTAACCCAGAGAGCGCACATACTCCCTCTCTGTAAAAATCAGCTCCTCCATGACGTGCTGCACCCTCCTGGTGACACAGAAGGGATTTTAAAAATCCATTACCTTCAACCAGGCATAAAAGGTGAAACACAGCTTGCTTCAGAAAACATTTAAGTGACTATTTTTTTTTAAGATTTTATGGTTTAGCTTAAAAAATATATCAGGCAAAAATTGTGTGTAAACGAGTACATTAGATAGATAAATTATGCAACAATATTTATATCAGATGCATGTACAACTAATACTAGTGGAGATGTATATAGCAAGAAGATGAATTTATTTCCTTTTCCAGTTAAATGAACTTGACATTAGGACTGTGTAATTTGATCAATTCTATGATCTTTATCAATGTATGTTTTCCTCAGAAAGTATCGATTTTTCATCCACAAGTATCGATACATTAAATCCTACTTTGAGTTTTATGTCAAATACACAAATTAAATGACAGCTATCACACATGACATTTTTACTCTGTTGCACATGTACCTTAAACATGACATGTAATAAAACAACCAGTTACAATTAATTAAATAATAAATTGAAACAAGATAAATTGCATTATCTAATAAAAGTGAATAAGACAAAAAAGGTTCCTTTTCTGCATAACCAAATACACAAAGCTACACAATTAGCATTTAAACAAAGCAAATGTAAAACATAAACAACACTTACTACACTGGTATTAGGCAGATTAGTGTATTGCTACAGCCCTGGTACCATTGCTAATGTTCTTTCTGATAAAATAAACTACGCCAATTCAGTTTAAAATCATGCTTTGATTCTTAAGATTCAGAATAGAAATTGTTCATGTGGAGCTTCCAAACAGATGCTTCCATAATTGTTTTGCTAACTTTAAATAAATCAGTTAGAGGAATGTTTTTTATAAGTGACACCATCTCTTATCGATTTACAGTTTTGATGGATGCCTCGCCAGCTAAGAGTGCTGATAAATAAGACCAAAATAATAAAAAAATGAACATTTTTCTGTCTCTTTGATACATACAAAATATTAGTTTATCATCCTGCAAACTAATCACATTTCTGGATACTCTGGAAGAGACAGTAAATCTTTTGACTTCAATCTTTAACTTGACAGGCCTGGAAGCATTGGAGATTGAGCTTGATAAGATTGTTATTTCATAAATACACGGCAGATTAAAATTCAACAATGAAAACACAAGGAAAGAGTACCTGAAGCTCCTCATTGTCAGCTTAGGAACGGAAGGGAGTTCATTAAACTTCAGAGAGTAAAGTGAGTAAGAATGAAAGGCAAGGAAAGTCACTGATAGTCAACTTACAGAGCACTGCTGGCATTCTCCTGTGGACCTGACAAACAAAACGCTCTCCCATATGTCTCCGGGGGCAGGCTGGAGTGTTTACAGCATTCGGCCCCAGCAGCGCCGCCGTCGCTGACGCAAGAGTTGTCTGAGCAGAAGCTCCCGTGTCGGGAGATCTGGAACTTCTGCGCTTCCTGAAGGATGCGGCAAGATGGCTGACCGCGGTGGGAGCAGCACGGTGGCGACCGAGGCCCCTGCTCTTCAGGTGTGGAGCCAGCGGCTGCGGCTCTGGCGGTGCACGAGTCCTGGCTCACCGACCTCGCTCCGAGACCCCGTCTCCATGGAAACCACTGGCAGCCGACGGGGTGGGACTGAGATAAAGCGGCGGCATCCCTTTCACTTCTGGCTCTGCTTGTGTGTCTCTTTCGTGCCTCCCTCTCTGTTCTCCTGGCTGACCTATTTAAGAATGAAACAAACCAGCAAAAGGTGAGTTTTTACTTTTCACTGTTTCTACAGTCTCCTTACACAGTGGAGTCAAACTCATTTTCATTTTGGGTCAACATCAAGGCCCTATGTCCTCTTAGGGCCAGGTGTGGCAGAATGTGTTGATAAAGTTACCTGTTAAACTGTTAAAAAAAGAAAAAATTTTTAACATCTTCTCACATTGATGTAATTCGATCCTAAAGAGTATTTGGATTCAGATATTTTGAAGAACAACCTTTCGCTGCAATTACAGCTACAAGTGGTTTTGGCCCATCACCAGTTTTGAACCACGAGAAACTGAAATTGTCAGAGGATAAATTGTAAGGTTTAAAGCTGAAGCTATAGTTTTATTAACACTTCTATGCCTCAGCTGCCTGCTGTGGTCTTTGGTCTCCATGAGGCTGTTTGTTCTCTAACAAACATTGAGGCTTTCATAGAACAGATGAGTTTATACCTAGATTTAGCAACAAAGCTGACATCTAACGGCCACTGCTTTAAATAAAAACAGTTAAAGCTGTTGAAAATTCTGTATCATTTTCTTCAGATTTCACAAGTATTCTCTACTTTGTATTGGTCAATTGCATATAATCCCAGTAAAAATTATTGAGGACTTTGGTGTTAATATTTCAGGGCTTTGAATGGTTTTTCAAAAGCTGCATATGCGTCTTGAACTCAATTATTTGTGTTAATGGCAGTAATAATTAAAGAAAAAGAAAGTTTTTTATTTTTTATCAAGAGTGATTTTGGCAAAAAAAAACTTTGGCAAAAAATGTCATAGACCATTATTTCAGGAAAATTACAATATCATAAAAGCTTAAAAGTAAAGAAGCGCCCTCAGGACGTTCATTACCTGTGAGATGGCTGCTTTGTCTCCCGGTTTGTCCCGGCATCACTGCTGCTCTCCGGTATGATGGTAATGTTACTGCAGGCTACTGCTGCTGCATTAGGGCTGCTGCTGTCCAGAACTGGCCTCCTTTTACCCAAATCCTCTGCACCTGACAAGATGCCCTCCCACTGAGAATGCTGAGGCCCCGGGGTCGACTGCACCACCAACCTCTGTCCCCCCGGAGAGGCTATCTGGATGTTGGTGCTCACCACATCCACAAAGTGACCCTCACAGCTGCTGCTGGGATCTGCCGGCTGGTGGCAAAGTTCCTCCAGCTCCTGCATCCTCTCCTGGAGCTGCTGCTGGGCCTCGTGAAATCTCAGCCAGGCAGCATTCCAGACGTGCATCCCTCGAGATCCCCGCAGGGAGCCGGCGTGGACCTTCACCTCGTGGAGTTTCTCCGGGCTGAAGTGGAGGAACCTTTCTTGGAAAGACTGGAGAATCAGTCGGTCAGGAGAAGCCTGGACGTCGGACTGGCAAAGAGATGTGGCGTTCAGGCCGGGGTCTTTGCTTTGCTCCTGCACCAGCTGAGTGTTTGTTTGACTGATCCATGAGGCGCTTTCAGGGGATTGGATTGTGAGATTTCTGGCTTCAGTAAAATTCAAATAATCAGTACACTCGTTGGCAAGCTCCTCAGCCTGTTTAAAATAAAAAACAAAAAACAAACAAAAAAAATTATGCTTTTCTTTTTCTTACCAAATATATATATGCTTTACTCTAAATCACTGCAAAACACAAAGTCTTACAAATAACTTTTGCTCTAGTTTCTACTGGAAATATCTCAGTACACTTAAAATAAGACAATATTGTTAAAAAGTCCTATTTCTAGTAGTTGATTAGTTCACTTATAAAATAGGAAAAAAGTCTTATTAGAAGTGAAATAATCTGCCAGTGGAACAAGTACTTTTTCCATCAATATTAAGGAATTATTGACTTAAAACAAGCTCCTACATCTTGCTGAAAAGTTACTTGTATGTTTGTTTTGTCCTATGTCAAGTGTACTGACAGATTTTCACTAGAGACGACCAAAAAAAACGCTTGGTAAGATTTTGTGTTTTTGCATTTTGCGCTGTGCACTCAAGCATCTCCATCTCACCTGCTCACAAAAATCACATATGTTGACCATGATCTGCAGCTCTCGGCCACATGCCTCCGCCCTGCAGAGGAAGTCCTCCAGGTCTGATTGGAAAGTGCCGATGAGGGTCTTGAAGGCCCCCGTCTCTGGGTAGGCAAGCCCACTCTGCTGGAGTCTCTCTGCCTCTGACACCAAGGACATGGCGTGGTGCCTGCGATCCTGGAGGACGAAGGACGGAGAGACTTCAGGGAGGTGCACAAATAGGAAAACACAAAGACAAAAAAAAAAGCCATGAAGGAGAGTTAAACTCACGTTAGCTTCAATTAGGAAACCAGTGAAGCTGTTAAGGATCTGCTCCATTCTTTCTCCAGAGCCCTCGACTGATTCAGCCTCCACTAGGTGGCGCTCTCCCTCTACAGTAAACCATTGCTGAATCTGCAGAGTAAAGTTATTCAAATGAAAACATGTTGAAGTGTGCAACATCTATTCAGATCCATTTTTGTTTGAATGTCTGTGATCTAACATGTTATAATCCTTGTACATGAAAGATGACACAACATGTAAAACAGTTTATGACCAATTTAGTTAACTACAGCCTCTACAGTAGTTACTAGAAGAGAGAACTGTATAAATAACTAATTCTCCTTCTTGAAAAATAAAAGAAATTCCCCACAGCAGGATGATACTGCCACCATCCTCAACCGTTTGTAGCGTTTTTTTTTTTATTTAAAAGCGTCACCTTAATTCATCCAAATATTCTCGTCAATGTCACTAAATATATAATTTTTGTCCCATTTTATTGTTTTAAAAGGCATTTATAATGCTCATCTGAACTATAGTAAAAATGTAAGCGCTATATCTAATAACATAAAAAATCTGAACTAATTCTGCACTGAAGAAAAAAAAATCAAATATCAAGTCAGTCCTATGACAGAATCAATATAAAAAGTTGTTTCTTGAATAATTATTCAAACCTTGAAAAAGCATTTCTAAACCTCGATCGTAACATGGGATGCATGCCGTTCATAACTGGATGCAACTTCTGTACAACACTGTAAATATTACCAGAGTTCAGACATACATGAAAACCAGAGATCATGGGAGAAGCATGACAGACCTGCATGAAGTGTCCCTCCATTTCCCTGAGCTGCAGCAGGTATTCCAGATGTTCCAGTGACGCATTCGTCCTCTGCACCAGGATGTGGGCCTGCTCCTCCACATAGTTGTACAGACTGGTAACTGAGTCCACTGCGTCACTTTAGGAAGAAAAGAGATAATTACAAGTTGTTGAAAGAACATTTCTGAACTTTTACAGATATATTTGAGACACTCCTGCAAACTCAAGATCTCAACTTCAGTTTGACTTTACAGACTAAAGAAAAGGTCATTGGTGACTCTAACTTGGAGGAAATAAAATCTTGGTTGTCATGAATGTTATTCAAATCTGAAGTGGATCTCATGGTCTCACAGTAAAGCTTGAATCTAAAGCTTTCTGTAAGCGTTCAAAGCGACAACATGATGTTTATTGGGTACCTAAGGTCCTCACAGTGAGGGTATTTCAAGTCACTCTCCTTCCTCAGCCTAGCCAAGATGGCCCCGCCCTCCCTCTGCAGGCCGACCAATCGACTGTCCTCCAAGACGTCCCTCATCAGAGTCCTCTGGTCCATCATGCATTGCTGTACAGCCTGTTTGCCAGAGTGTTAACACTTTTATACATAGAACAGATATATCACACTGAGTTACAAACCTCGCCATAATGGGATCTTTGAGAGGAAAGGAAAGGAGAGTAAAATTACGTGCACAGTCTCGGTCATCTGCAGTTCCTCTAACCTACTGATGGCTCTCAGTAACAGGCTGGAAGCCTCGTGGAGATTGTTAACGAAAGGGAAAAGTCTCTGAAAATCAAAGATAAGATTTGGAGACGTATGAATGAATGATCGCCTGAAAGAGAGAGAATAATAGGGTTCCTGCACATTTTCACTTAGACATTCTATATGTACACCGAGTATAAAATATTAACTTTGATACTGTAGTTGGGTTTTGATTTTTGGAGAGTGGGCTAGATTATTTTTTGTAAAGTCAAGCAGAAAAGCAAAAGCTGCCATATGATATTTGATTCCTACCTGATGCAGCTCCAACCAGTCACAGTAGCCATAAGCTGTGCCATCCAGACTGAAGCTCAGCTGATTCACCTCCACCAGCTTGAGTAATGCTTTCATTGATGTCACCAAATCAGTCTGCATCAATATTAGATACATACAATTAAGCTGACCATTTTTATATGACTTCTTTTTACATTATCCCTCAAATCATATCCATTCTGTGATGTTCCCTGTGGCTTAGGGCTCAGGGACAATTGTGAACACACATTCTCAGCAGAAAATGCAAATGCAGTGTGTTTGGATGAAATAATTCAACCTGGATGCCGGGACATCTTTCTGGCTGAGGGTTGTTCTCTTTGTCCACCAGCAGAACCAAACTATTCACAGCATGAGATGACCACTCCTGCAACAGGTTAACACAAGTTACAACCTTTTAACAGACTAACAATTTTTCTTGAATTAAGGTAATCGAAAAAATGCAAAGCGACACCAATAGTCAACTCGCTAAAATTCCTAAAATAAACTTTTTTTTGAAAAAAAAAAAAAAAAAAAAAGAACGTTTTGTTAGATAAGGGTTTATGTTTCTAGTACTTTAAATTTTTGTGTGACTTTTTCGAAACCTGAAACTGTTGTATTTTTACTCAAGGCTGTCGTACCGTAAGATTTTCACATCGGCCATGCCTAACATTACTTACCAGTCATTATATGCTAATAGTGGCCCTCTAGTCACATATTACCATCCAAACAGTAGTTAATGCAAACCTGCAGCGTTCTCCTGAAATATACTTTGTGTGCTTCTTACATGAAGGGCCATCAGAGCCTTGTAGAACTGTGGTTGAGGATTTTTTTTCCTTGCATCAAATATTAGCGTCATTCCGGCTTCTCTGATTTCTTTTCTGCAAACAGGCACAAACAAAGGTGCTTTTGGACCGATGTTGACATACATGAAGTCCTGGTAAAACTTACAATAGAGTCCAAAAATGATTCATACTCCTGGAAAATTTGATTCCAAAGTGTTATTATTTAACCAAGATGTTTGTTTCTAATAGGAAATAAGAGGCTTCTCTCAAAAGATAATAAGACAATTTAAAAGAAATATCAGTTTTGACATGAAATAGTTTTCATCTGTTATTATATACGTTTTATTAAAAATTTGCATGTAGACAGTTGACCTCAGCACTATGTATCGACACTGATGCCACTGTAGACAAACACTAAAAATGAGGAGTGAGTGTCTGCAACAAACCGGTACCCATGTTGTTTATTTTTCAGGTTTCACCATCTGAGACGCTTCTTTCTCACCTGGTGATGGAATAGAAATAGAGCAGCATCTGGAACAGCTCGTGGCTTGTTACAGTTGACTCCCATCCCTGATCGTGTCCGTAGAGTTCAACGATCGCCCGGCCTGTCCTGTCTCTGCAGCCTGCACAGGAGGGAGGGAATCAGAAGTTGTGGATTAAAATAATGTAGTAAGGCTTCACCTGAATCAGGTAACCAATCTCTAAAAGACTGATAGGTGTTTGGTTAAACTTTGGTAGATGGTATTTTATCATCTATGAAACATGAGATAATTCTGTTTACATGTGTAGGAATAAATTTAGTGTTCACTTTGTAATGTGAACGTTTTTGGTCACCTTTGCTTAAAAGTGTTGAACTATAGCATGCACAAAGATTTATATTTATGGTTAAAGCAATAAGAAATTTTAAATGACCTGTGAGAGAGGCTAACCCAGAGTAAACGGGATGGGCTCTGGGGTCTGGTGATCCCAGAGGGAGGTGGTCCGGTCTGGGACGAGCAGACGCTTGCTGAGAGGTCCTTTTGGTCTCGGCGGAGGATGATCGAGTCATCCGGGATGGGTTCTCTGTTTCATGACTATTGATTATTTTGGTGCCGAGCTGCTCTGCAACTGCAAAACATTTTATTTTTAATGTGTGCCAAAAAATGTTTCAAACTGTGATGATGAAAGCAGGAACAGCTCTTTTACCTGGAAGAGGATTTTTCTTTCTGTTGATCTTGGGTGAAACCAGTCTGAAGGCTGTGCTGTTTTTACATTTGACCACATGCAGCTGAGGAATCTCTGCACGAGGCTCAGAGGTTTCTTTTCTCCGGACGTTTTGGCCTTCGACAATGATCAGATCACACTTTTCCGAGGTGTCCACCACCGCCGTGGAGAGAGATGAACATCTTCTGTCTGGGTGGGTGTCTAGTCTGTTTTGTGGCGCTGGGTTAGACTTAAAGTTTGGAGCTGTAGTCATCGAACTGGTTCTGGTTTGATGGCTTTCAAGATGGTTGAAAGGCATGTGGATCTCGGATGTTTCAGCTGAACTAAATTTCGATCTATGCTGTTTATTGGAGTTGTCCGGGTACCTGAGACAATCAGTAGCTGACAGAACGTTTGTAATCTGTGTCCTTATTTCTGACGTTGGATTCGTCGTGCTCACGTTGTGAAAGTTGCCAGAAGATTTGACAGATTGTACTCTGCCATCATTATAGGGCGTGACATTTATTTCTTTTGGTTTTCTGCACCGGATGCAGTTTATTTCTCTTGACTCTTTACAAATGTCCCCACCTAGTTGTGGAGGAGACTGATTACACATTCCAGGATCACATCTTGTGTCTTGAACACTTCTCCATGACTCCTTGGCTCTCAGTTTGTCAGCGCTCTGTGAGGTATCCGTGTCCTCCTCCACCACGGCTGGCATGTTCCCTCTGTTATTCTCAGCCCCAAAGGTGACAGGATTCTGTATGGCTGCCTGGTATGAGTCTCTGTATCGACATCTCAGCTCTTGAGCCTTGGTGACCTTCCCACCCTGTCTTCTGGCCAAGCATGGGGTGCAGGGCTTCTCTGCAAAGCGCACAGTGCGGATACACTGAGGGGGGTCCAGGGAGTCGGAGGAAGGGTGTTCCTTCGGGGAATGGTCACGAACAGATTGAGGTCCTACGTCTCCAGACACGTCTTGTGCTTTTGTCTGAGAATTTACTTCCGACTGTGTGCTGACCGGTTGCATGATTGGCTGATTTTGCCAATTTGGATATTTTTGTGCTTTGGTGTGCATTTGCATGCTTTGTTGTTCTTCAGTCAATGACTGATCTTTATCGAAGAGCATTTTGACCTGTAGTATATCAATATAGTCCCCTGTTGCAACAGCTGCTGGCTCATGTCTGCTCATTCTCTGTGCTTTAGAGTCTCTATGTTTATTTTCCAATGTATTTTCAGAAGCTACAGCAGCTTTATTCCCAACTTTGAAGTCAATTATATTACCACCTGAGAGGTTGGGTTTTCCTGTTTTTGCGGCTGTGTTTTGATTTGTCCCAGTAAAGCGACTGTCCCATGTATGCGGGGACACCCAGCCTATTGGCTTATGCTCTGCTTCACTTCCTTTAATTTTTACCAGCTGTGACAAAGACGAAGTTCTAGCATCTACCAGGCAAAGTGACACAGCGATGCCGTGCTTTGCGGGACATATCCTGGTTTCCACAGAGAAAGCTGCTGGGGAAGATGTTAAAACTGAGTTCTGACTAGTCACAGGATTAAGTTGCTCAGATTTCTTTGAACAGGAAAGAGGAACGGTATTATCAGATGAGGAAGTCTTGGACGAATCAGGAAGAGGTGGAGGAGGAGGCGGAGTTAAAGGTGAATTTGATGGAGCAGCAGAGGCCATGCTACTCCCAGCACAACGTGCCAGCTGCACAAAATCAGGCACAGCCACCCGTTCCCATGGCAACCTCACCACGCCTCGTTCAGTAGCGACCAGACATTGTCTGAGCGGCGACCCCTGACGTTCCTGGTTGATCTCATCCAACCAGCCAGAGCTGAAAATACAAGGATAGGACGTCTCAGGGACCGGGGTCTCCTCTACCACCTCCACACTAAGCCCCTCCTCCTTCAGCAAGCTGCAGACCACGATGCGAGCTGATTGGTCACAGAATGGCGTCACCTGGAGGTAAAAGTCGCCTGGCTGAAGAAGGGAGGGGTCGATCGGAGCGAGGTGGACGACCACTTGGTCACGTAAACAAAGAGGCCAGCCCTCGCAGAGGAACAGCACATTGGAGTATTGAGCCTGAACGTGGACAATATGATGTTATGTATGTAAATGACATCATTAATATTCTGTTTAGACAGTAAGAGAGTCTCAGTGAATAACTTACGCATGCAGCCTGCTGCACGGTATCTAAAATGTGCTTGGCCGGTACCAGGAAGTCCAGAAAACAGCGCAGGGCATCCCTCTGGTAGCGGCCGTCGATGATTTGGAAGAGCTGGCTGAGGAGAGTGGGAGCGGTGGCCTCATAAGGGGGATACAATGCAGAGAGGAGGTGCTGGATTGATCCCTCCACAGAATCAAGGTTCTGGAAAAGAAAATTTCAACAAGATTTGCTCAAAATATTTATTTTTTGCATTCAGCAAATTATTTCATGTCAGCTGTTCAAACCTGGAAACTGATGATGACGACGCAGAAACAGCAGTGCAGCTACTCAATATTTTACAAACAAAAAGCTGATGAAGCGCCAAGTTACCCAGAAGATATTCAAACAAACTATTTAAGTGAAGTTCTCCGGTTAATATTTTATGATTTTCTGAAAGCATTTTGAGTTATTGATTTAATGACCGTCCAGTAGATTGCCACAGAGTCCAGAGCATAATGTAAACACTTTTAACAGTGGCGTAAAAAGTCGTCATTGACATCACTTAAGTAAACTTGAAGACAGGTACATCAAAAAATACAAATTTCTATCTCGTTGCAAAAAATATTGCAGGAAATTTTGAATTTTTTTTATTACAATTTTAATGTTAGAAGGGTATTTTATTGTATATTTAAATCAAATTAATTTATTCTAACAGAACATAGGCACATTATTATTATCAGCAGCCAGAAGATGTTTACCTGGTTCACTGTTTTCCATTTTAATTTTATTCAAATACAACAATACTTCTGTCTAGCTCAATTTTAAAAACCCATTTGTTTAGGGTTGTCTCATTAAAAAGTGAACATAGATTATTAATTCTAGCCTGGATTTCAAAATGTTATTATTACTTCTCTTTGTTGTGCCGTTACAATGTTTCCTTTTGATTTAATACGTTATGTCTTATCTTGTAAAGCACTTTTAGCTGCCTTGTTGCCAAAATGTCAAAACTTAATTTTTCATGATTTTGGCTAAGTTTCACATCACACTTCTATTCTGACCCACCAATTTAATTACATTTGATCTATGAGGTCTCAGTAATATGTAGTGTTAAGCAGCAAACATGCGGTTCATTAAATAATTCTGTTTCAGAGTAAACTGGAAATGCCTCATCATCAAACTCCTCTAGGAGATAAGGCTTCATTCAACTAATTCAGCCTGTGGACAAATATTCAAGTAAACACAGCTACACTTCTGGTTTATGGTTTCACATTCCCTTTGACCTGAACTCATGCATCCCTCCCCGAACCCCCATCCACATTTAGGTCCTGCTTTATTTAGCGCCACTAAGACCAGAGCAGTGGGTTTCAGAAGGAGGACCTGACTCCAGGAAACAGAATGTGAGACCGTTGATGTATGGCCTGAAGATTGTTTTTCTACCCATGCAAACTGTAAGATTTAATAAAATCAGGCACAGTAATGGTAAGTGAACACCAGAGATGTTTCTTAAGCTAAATCTGTTGGCTAAGCTAACAAAATAACACAATTAGTCAAATCCAAACCTCCATCATATCCGAGTTACATCTTCCCTGTAACCTGTTATGTTTGAAATAGACCATCTCAAAATAGCATGCAGCAGCATCATTTTGGGTGTCATTTGTTCAATTTTAAAAACTTCAAAAACTGTATTTCTTTTTCCTCACACCTATGGACTGTGTTGGAGTACTACAACCAAATTCAAATAAATGCATTATCGGGGATGGAGTATTGCAAAATGTGAACATATTGAATGGAAATGACAAGTCTTGCAAGACACCGTCAGTCCCAACATTTCTTCAGCTGGCGAGTCGTCTCTGTAATCTCGTACCGTGACATTATCCTCCAAAACTCCCCGATTGTCCTCAGATTCCACTGCTCAGGGAACAACATGCCTGACGCAGAGCTTTGTGGTGGCTTCTGCCACACCCCGCTGGGGCAAACCTCAACAATCCTCATCAGCGTAACGTTAACAATAAAGACAGGGACAGCAATTATGAAAATGATGGAGAGGGGACGTCAACAGAAGGCTGGACGGTGTCGGTTGTTGCTGGCAGCTCAGAAACGCACAGCTTAGTGGAAGTAAATGTAGATCACAGTTCATACATTTTTAATTAAACTGTTTCCACAGGACTAAAAACACTTCAGTCATCAATTCTGTCGTTCCATTAGTGAAATGACTTGTCGGACAGATCTGGGTCAGCAGCGGCCCGAGGTGTAAATGATATTTGGGTTTGTTCAGAACCCCTGCTGGCCTCCAGGCCTGAAAAGACATAAAAACCCCAAAAGAAATATTGATTAATTTGTTTCGCAAACTGTAAGAAGAAACTACCAAGCTTGAAAAATTTTATTACATGAAATTATATCTAAAGTTGTGTTCACTGGGTCCTTGGGAAAGCAACATTACACTTTGCTTCTTCAGAAAGCCTGTTTTGACCCACAAAGGGGAACACAAACATTTTTCAGGCATTTTTGCACTTGAAATTAAAAGTTTATTTGTTTGTCCTGGCAGCACACCACTGCTAATGCAGAACTACTTGGCTTCAAAAACACACAGATCCTTCCCAGTAAGTCACTGAAATAAATTACGACCCTCACATTGCTGTGGATAAGATGTCTCGGCGCTGCAGCCGAAGACAGTTTGAATATCCAGCATCATTATGAAACAAAAATAGTCCGTGAGCATTTCTGATGTCAAGCTGGCTCCAGGCTGGGCAAGCAAACCTGGACTGAGAAAACCAGAAAGTTTGCATGCAGACTTGGACATTTCTAATAGTGATTTTGAATGTTTTCAATGCATACTCAATCTTTTTCAGTTTAATCATTGTCATCTGTAAAGTGACAGGAAATGTAGGAAGATGGATTCTGTGCTGCCTTTGCAAGTTGGGCTGAACCAGCAAGGTGGGAGGCCGCACTGAAGCGCCCCCTGGTGGATGTTTTTGCGTTGTTTTGTAACACCAGAGAAAAGAAGGGATACAAGATGGTGGAATGCAACGCGGAGCAGTTCATGTAATCGAGTTGATTATTAGGCCCGAGCAGCGAAGCGCTGCGAAGGCCTATTGTATCTGCTCGGTTTCTTAGTTATTATTTTTCCGCCACTT
>CAEGAE010011942.1:0-48313 GCA_903067095.1 Girardinus metallicus | reverse complement strand
AAAAAAACAATAAAAGATTAAAAGTAAAAAAAATAATTATTTTATTTATTTTTTTTTTTCATTTATTTATTTAATTATTTATTTTTTTTTTTTTTTTTCAGGAGTAACAAACAAATAAGGTCAGAGAACGCTCCTGAACACGATATATTTTCATCCATGCGCCTCAAGTAACATGTTTAATTTAATCTTCTTTGGGCATAAGTTCAAAAATATTTCACATTTGTTTCTACATATTCAGAAAGCACTAAATGGTAAATGTTTTGCTCCTACAAAAAAAAGAAATAGAAATTGTAAAAACAATAAAAAGAAGAGCCTCTAACTAAAGTTTTCTGAAACCGTTCATCAGTAAATAAAAAAAAAAACACTAGACCTCCAAGCGATCTCTTTTTCATCAAGATTGTCTCAAAATAAATGTCACTTTGAATATTTATTTACATATTCATATTTAATACTGTAACAAAAGTGGATAGGTATAGCAATACATCATCACACTTGACACAGAGTAGCAGTGTGTTTAATTACTGCAGGATATGCTACATTAAGTTCAGACTGTAAGTATTGCATTTCATAACAGGGATAATGCGAGCGGCGAACGGAGAACTCTGGAAAAATAGAAACACGTAGCAACATTCACCTCATCATAGAAAAATAGGAAAGCTCTTATTCAGTTAATGCTATTGCAGCATTACAGTACATGTAGACACAGGCAGGCTGTCTGTCTCGGATTTATTAAGCTGCCTATACCTCCGTTTTCCTTCTGTAAAGTCTCCATTTCCAATCAATTGGCAAAGCGCTCTTTCTTTTTTTCAACTGTAAACTTACAGGCATTTAAAGCAAACAAACAGATGAAATCATATGTGCTGACAGAGTGAGGGAGGGACCTTCAGAGATCAATTTGTCACACTGAATAAGCAGGCAGTGGGAATTAACCTCTTGGATCTCAGACTTTTTGGTCTTTAAAAAAAAAAAAAATCCCTCCCTCCGGTCTCCAGTCTAAATACAGAAAATCAGGCAAGCAGGACTTTCCACTCACTTTGAGCCACAGCAATGGCAGTGTGCAGCCTTTCCACCACTAAACTCCACCGCCACGTTTTCTGATCTGCCTCGAATAGTAAATGTAGCACCACGAAAACCTATGTACATGAGAACTATTGAATATGTTTTATGCTTACTCTGACACCAGTACATAATTTGTCATCACATTTGCATTTTGTGGGAAAGTGAAAAAAAGGCATCTCCAGCATTTTTACACAGTCCTTATTCAAGATTAGAGAAAACAAAATAAAATAAAATAAAAACACGAGGTCTGCCCCTTTTCTGACCACCAGGAGCCAAGATGCAGCAAACAATTATGCTATTTGTCCAGGGTTTCTGCAAGTTTTTGGTGGCATTTATGAGTTTCAAAAAAATGCTGTTCCAAAAGTAGATAAAAAAATAATTATTCAGACAGTTTTATTACTTTAATCACTCAGATTTTTTTCATTTATTCCATAGCTTAAGCAAGACAAGTCTCAGTTTCTAAGCCTAAATTTGAGTTTTTTTGCTTTGCCATTTACCTAACTTCAACATCTTATTACAGTAAATAGCTAGCTTCAAAACTATAGCTTGCTATATATTTTAGCCTTATTAAAGTCCCTGTTTTCAAGTTAACTAAAATGTACCTTTTCCCATGATGAAGAAGGAGCAGATAGTGGCTCACCTAACAAAAACCGTTTGGATTTTCTTTGCCTAAACTTACAATCGTCCACTTTTAAAGCAATATTTCTTTGCAGGTTTGCAGGAAATGCTGAATGTCTGAATGGTACATTTCCTTCGACTAGGAAGTCGAAGGAAATGTTCATTCCAAACACTATGGGATTTATAGGTTTCCAACAATGTGATAGCGCCTCAGTTTCTCAGCAAGAGTAACAAGAGAAGAAACAAATGTTTCCAGCACATCTCTCAAGAAATAACATAATAAAAAGAAGATGGTACAAGCAAAAACTGAACAAATGTACAAATTTAAGACATAACCAAATATAATTTGAGACCAAATTGGGAATTTTTTTATATATATATTTAAGACTTTAATGCCTAATCAGTACATATGAAATTTTAATTTTTAATGACTTCTTAAGACCTTGCAGAAACCCTTAATCATGCTGATGTTTTTCAATAAGCAAGTTTATTAGATCAAAATAAAGCCTCTTTTTCTTTTGCAAACACAAAATTTTTAAGCTATTTTGAGAACACATTTTACGAAATATTATCCTTCAAACAAACATTTCTGCAAATTTGCAAGGTGATAGTGCAGGGCAGATATGCATTGTGTATGCGTGCGTGCGTGTTTGTGAAACTTTGACCTTTTAAAAATGAACCAAGTTACAAATACATTTGTTGACATTCATTCACTGGAGGCATGAAGGGGTCAGTAGCTTTGGGACAGACCTCACAAACAAAAACCACAATCTTCTAACATCATTGTTATAAACATACAATAAATGTAAATTGGATAGTGCTTTTATATTGTTTATAAAACATAAATACACATTGACAAAGGCAGTGACATCGTGCTTCATGTTCAGGGACAGGGCAGTATTTTAAATTTAGTTTTTTTTTCTTGCTTTATAAAAATATGTATTTTTTTTTAAATATTACTTTTTTGTACTTTTACCTTGTTCTTCATTGACAAAAATATCCCATTTATATCTGCAGACATTCATACATTACAATCATGGTACATAAAACGTATACATATACATGTTACCGTTTAAATGTATATGCATATAAACGTTTAATTCAATTTTTTTCTTTTTTTTGTAGTGCACATATTATGCCTCCAAAGTTGCCAAATGAAAATATATATATATATATATAAAAAAAAAACTGGCTACAATGCAAAACAGTAATAGTAACAGTTATGAAGAAATCTCCCGAATAAATTGAACAAAACGGAAATTTAAAAATAATAATAATAATAATACAAAAAAATGGCAACAGTACAAGAGAAAGCAAGAACAATGAGTCACATAAACAAACACTGAAATATATAACAGTTTTCACTCAAACAATACAGAGGAAAAAAAAAATGTACAAATTCACAGGCGAAAGAAAAAGGACGCTCACTCCACAACATCAGCGTGTTCTCTCTCTCCATTTGTTTTCTTGTTTTGTTTTGTTTTTTTTTTCTTTCTGGGTCTTGCCTTGTGCTCGGATCGTCGTTTCAACCTCAATAAAGAAAGAAATAAATGGGCCAGGTGCCTCAGAGTGGACCACCCACTCACAATAAACGCCTCCTCAGCTCTGCACAGGGAGAACAGGGGACAGGAAGCAGAGGCCACCGAGCCCAACGTTTAGAGGTTGTCTGAAACACTTTAAAAAATAACATAAAATAAAACGGATACAAGTCCCTCCTCTGTATGAATGCATTGGTTCACATCTGACAAAACTCTGAGTTGCTGCAGCTAAACCTCAGATTTCAGAGACTTGAAAGCGCCGGTGAGAGTAAACTCAGCGCGTCGACCTCAGGCGTTGAGTTTCTGTAATGTGAAGATGCTTTTTTTTTTTTTTGAGGTCACATCTCCACAGAAGTGCTTTCCTCTCAATTTTTGTTCCCTCTCTTTCTTTTTTTTTTCTTTTATCCACCCATTACTTTATCATATTTACACCCAAAATGGATGATGGGATATTCTCCGCATGTGTCTGTCCTCCATGCCTCCACTCAGTTCCTATTCGCTTTTAACTCTCCAGCACAGCAGATGTAGCTAATCTTCATCGTGCGAACAATATGAAAAATGGCTCAGCAGAAGACAGTGGCTTTTCGTGTCGCGCTTTATGCATCCGTGTGCGTGTTAAATGTACGTATAGCTGCTGTCTCAAATCGTAAAGAGTAATCTGAGCAGTGAGCTCCAAAAAGGAGAGGTTCTTCTTGTTTGGACGTCCAGATCTTTGAATGACAGGGGTGCAAAAGTGGGGAGTGTTAGTTGCGCCGGCTTTTTCACTCAAGGTCCCAGGGGCTGGAGGGGTTCTCCGGGCTCTCAGTGGTCGAGGACTTCAGAGAGAGGGAGAAATAAAAGAGACAGAGGAGAAGAAAAAAAAACAGATGGGTAGAGATGGATCGCATGGCAGGTAGGCAGACGGAGGAAGATTGATTTTTTCTTTTTTTTTTTTTTTTAAGCAGACAGCACAAGATTTAGAGGAAGCTGTGATACTCATATCCTCAATTTGCCAAGTCCAAGCAGCAAATGAAGAAGCATATAGAGCAGCCGAGCAGATGGAGGGTTACGGGTGAGCGAGCGGCGTCTGTCTTCCACAAGAAAAGACCCCGAACAAATTGTCCTTGGTCCCTTATTTCAGATCTGCACAAATACATTCAACAACAAGGAGGACGAGTAGGAAAAAAAAAAAAAAAGGAAAAAAAAGAAAATGGACAAGAATGAAAGCAAGAGCACTAGCAGAAGGGCAACCGACAGAGGGAACAAGGTAGGGGCACTGGTGCATGTTGGGGTGCAGCAATAACATCTATTTTACTCAATGAGAGTATTTTAATAAGAAAAATTCATTGTGAATCAGTTCTTTAAATCAGAGCACTTTAGACTGGTAACGAGCAGTCCCTTGCAAAAGGCTTTCATATGGCCTTGAATTTTCCACACTTTGTCACTTTGTATCCAAAAGCAGCCAAGAGGCCCGTTGTACCTGTGGGGGAGCTTTAGAGGTCCACAGCTCAGGTGGGAGACTCCGTTTACTAAACATCAGCCGGTGGTGCGTCCCACAAGTCATGGCTCTTACACAAAAATTGCAAGATTGATGAATTGTTGAAAGAGAGCCATTTTCAACAAGCCATGAAAAGGGGCACAAGCAAGTGTGTGTTCGGAGTTGGCTGGCAGATGGACGAAGATAAACGCAGAACAACCGTGGAGGATAAACCCTGGAGATAGACCTTAAGTCTGAGGTGGAGGTTCGCCTTCCAGCAGCTCAATAACTTCAAACATACAAGCAGAGCTTTAACGGAAGAGTTTAGATCAACCAATGCTTCTGCATTACGAAGGATCCGTCAAAGTTTAGACCTAAATCCAATTCAAAATCCATGGCAGGTGCTGAAAATTGGTGTTCACTGATGCGCTCCAGCTAATATGTCTGAGTTTGAGATACTTTGAAAGGAAGAATGGATAACAATTACAGTATCTAGATGCACAAAGCTGTCAGAGACGAAAACCAAATGACACCAACACCACCAAAGGATTGTCTTATAAGTGCACATTCCTTCTTTGAACGTTATCTGTGAGAAATCCGTTTCCTTTCATTTAGCAAGTATCGGCTACTCTCTGCTGGACCGTCACATAAAGTCCCAATGAAACACTTTGAAGTTTGTGGTTTAATGTGACAAAATGTGGAAAAGTTAAAGAGGTCTGAAGAGTCTTCGAAGGCTCTGCAGGTTTTCGAAATGCAATTTTAAAAAAAATTTTTTTTAGAAATTTATTAATCGTGTCCTGTTACAACTATTCAACTAAATACAAAACAGGAATGTATTCTTTGCTGTAGCCCAAATGTTAAAGGTTCGTTCTGATGTGCAATTTATTTATTTATTTTTCTTTCTATGGCTCTTGATGGGAATATATTTCCGGATGTGTACACTGTCACCCAATCAGGTTCGAATGATTGCCACTTTGTTTTTCCTCAATCTGGAAGACTGATTGGTACTGACGCGTGTCAGCCTCTGCGTCCAGTGAGCATTGGGCATGTGAGTGGTAATCTGTGCATGCATGTGTCTGTCTGTCAGTCAGAGCGCCAGCAGCGAAGGCGAGTTCAGGGAATCGGATGACTGCTCGCTACTGCTGTTCCGCTGGTTGGCACTGACCCCGCAGGCTCCCTCTGGGTAGGTGAACACAAATGAAGATGTGTATGAGGTGTTGTAACTGCCAATGACGGCATCGTCATGGTTAACACCACCACCACTGTCACTGGCCATAAGGCATAGCCCACCAGGTGCTGGCTCAGCTGAGCCGTAGAAAGAACTAGAAAACTCTACCTCCTGCATCATCCCTGCTTGAGGCTGCTGCTGCTGCTGTTGTTGCTGCTGCTGCTGCTGCTGCTGCTGGACTTGCTGCTGCTGCAACGGAGGCTGGGGCTGTGTGGGGGCCGGGTGAGCAGAGTAGGCAGGAGGGAGATAGAAAGAGTCCTCCTTCACAGTCAAGCCCACAATGGAGACAGGAGGTGGCAGGCTCTGAGGAGCGAGCTGGGACTGCACTGAGGCCTGCTGAGCCTGCTCCTGGTACGGGATCTTGCAGTTAGGCTGGTGGGCCACCAGTACAAACTCCAGACGCTCTTTCTCCTTCTGCAGCTCGGAGATCTCGGCCTCCAGCTCCGCCTTCTCCTCCTCAAGTATGTCAGTTTCCTGTGTGGAGTTACAGGGAGCGAGAGGACGCAGGGGGGAACAGGAGAAAGGTGGATGAACAACAAGCAACTGCAATTACTTTTAAGCACCACATTTAGGGGTACAAGTTTAAATGTACACTCCCCGATACATGCCTAAATCCACAATAATGTCTGAGTGAAGGTCCCTTAGCAGGTTACAGGGATCCCACAGACATGCTGTAGCCATTGACAAACTTTTTGACCACTGATCACAACCAGGTCAAGATGCCGGTTTCAGCTAGTGTTTGGATTCATCATCCTACTGAAGTCCCAACAGGCATCTAGCAGTTAATTTGAGATGACAAAGAAAAATCTGGAGATAGTGCAGTATTTTTTTTAAGACTTTGTGAAATACACCACTACGTCAGGCAAGTGCTACACAGTGGTAGCATGACGACGTAGACTCCGATGTGCATCTGCCCGGCTTTCTAACCACAAAGGCAGACAGAGTGGCGAAATCAAATGTGGTGGATTAGCCGTGCTTGCCAACAACTGATGGTGTAATCCAGGACAAGTTACAAGAACATTATCTCTGCTGCCCGGAAATTGAGCTGTTAGTGTAGCATAGCAGTCATGAGACTATTATGCAGCAACAATCTTTAGTAAGAGGCTCCTTGATGCAAGACTGTCTGCCCACAGCATCCACAGCATGAGATGAGTTAAGACACCATTTAATTTCCCTTTGGTATAAATAATCTAATTTTGAATTGAATTCAATTGAATTGAAAGATGCCACCTCCTTGCTTGACACTTGGTATGCTTGTCTTGGGTTTGAAATGCTCGGCCTGACTACTTCACACCAAACTTATTGTTATTGTGGGCAAATTGGTCGATCTTTCTCTCCTTTCATTCCTTCTTGAAGATGTTAGTTTGGGAGCAGGAACAAAACAATTCTTTCCTATGATTGCCGTTTGCCTGGAACTGTATTCTCCGAGAAGAAACACTCTCATGTCTTGCAGGTAACTTGTAAGCTGCCTTACAGATAAGTTCCCTAATTAGGTCAGAAATGCACAGGTACAATAGCTGCTCTTCAAACCATAATTTCTTTCCCGTAACAGCTGAACACAACTTACTATTATCCAAGCCCCCGTGCACCAATGTAAACCATTATTAACATACTTCACAATGCAATGGGAGTTTAGAAAAACAGCATAATTATGATCATCACTCATTCCGGCTTCCAAAACAGGGCTCAACTCACCGATTGCAGCCTGTCTGTCAGTTCCCGTCTGCGGTTTCTGCATTTGGCAGCAGCCAGCTTGTTTCTCTCTCGGCGAACGCGCCTCTTCTCCTCCTCCTCAGGTGTTAGCTGCAATCACAGTAGTAAATTTAGAGGCTGGAAGTTTTGGTTCCAACTTTAAAATATATGTGTTAATACTGGACATACTGCAAAGAGCACGCTATTTTTGCCTTTTGACACAAAGCTTGGATTAGAAATTTCTTTCTTGTTAGCCTCAGTTGTCATATATAATATATAAATTCTATTGATAACAGCAAACACACGTACACTGCAAAAACACAAAATCTTATCAAGTATGTTTGGTCTAATTTCTGGTAAAAATACACTGGTACACTTGAAATAAGACAAAACTAACTTACAAGTAACTTTTATTAGTATACAGGCGTTTGTTTTAAGCAAATAATTCCTTAACATTGATAAAAACGTTTGAGTGCCACTGCCAGATTATTTCACCAGCAACATGGGAAAATTGCGTTGTTATTAGTGAAATAATCTACCAGTGGAACTAGTACTTTTAACATTATAAAATAAGGAACAATTTAATTAAAAGAAACTCCTGTTTCTTCCTGAAACGTTCATTGTAAGTTTTGTCTTATGTTAAGGATACTAAGGCATTTGCACCAGAAATTAGGATTTTGTGTTTTTGAAGTCTAAATATAATCCTAGCAGACACATCAAAGCCTTTTTTTCTTTTTCCACAACCCTTTACGGTGTCGTTTCTCTGAATGCTCGTGCAAAAGGCCGTCAGGATAAGTTGTAGCATTTCTGTTTGTTAACCACAACCCAGAAAGCCAACAAGAATTAACAATAGCTTAGTATGACTTCCTTTGTTCTCTTTCAAATCGTTTACCTTCACTCAACATACAAATCTTCTCAAGCACACAGACTTACTAACACACCAACATCTCCATCTTCACTCACAGACTCGTCTCGTGCACGACGGCTGCGGGGTCTGGACTGCCGGATGGGACCCGGCGCCGGCACTGGAGTTTCTGAACTGGGAGGGGTGAAACAGGACCCAGAGGAGTAGCTGGGACCCGGCATATCGTACGGGTCCACCAGCAACACTGGCTGGGTCATGGTCGAGGTGCCAGTGGAGCTACTCTGCCCGGAGGCCTGGGAGGAGATGAGGGTTGGCTGCACCATCCACTGCAGATCCTGACTGGTAGTTATGGCGGTGACGGTGGGCACGAATGAACCTGGCATCTCACCTCCGACACCGCTTCCTGGCCCGCTGCCCACAATGCTCAAGCCAGCACCCGCTGAAACACACTCCTGACCGGGAAATACAACGATTTTAGATTTCAGTAACTGTGAAATTAGACTGACCAGTTTAAAAAAATACAAGACAAGACACTCAAAACTCATGAATCAGCAATCTTATAGAATAAAACCGTGTAATCTATAATAACGTTAGAAAGAACAGGGAGTTTATAAATCCAACTAGTTTAGATATATAGGCTAATAGAACAGAATAGAATGTACTTTACTGATCCCCAATTGCTTATTTGTTGAAAGCTACTCCATCTTAGGTAATAAATACAAAGTTTGTAAAATACATATATACCTAAGAGTGATAAGTTCAAAATGACTAGATATAAACAAATAAATAAATAACAAGCAATCACATGCAATATATTAATCAATAAATAACCTATAAATGAGCGCAGAAAAAATAATAAAGTTGTGCTGCGAAATGTGGGAACATCATAGCACATGTGTGTTTGTTTCTTTTATAAATAAGTAACACTTTGAGAAGATTCTTCTCAGATTTAATTATTTAGTCTGTTAGTCAAGAGTCCTGTCAGTCTCTTTGCAGTATCCTCTAAGAAGGATCTATTTCAGGCTCTTTGTGAACATTTTACAATGCTCTCATCATGAAAATATTACAACAGTATCAAAATCAGAACCAACAAAATTCTACACAACTTTCTGCCACATGCAGTTAAAGTACTAAACTTGTTTTAATGTGGTTTTATCTATCCCGCATTTAAAAACAAAACAAAAAAAACCCTATTTGATAACACTGACCTGTTGAGGCGCTTTGAAGAAATCCTTTATTATTATGTCGTTTACTACTAGCTCAACGTTAAACTGACAATAAACTTGCGTGACTGCTATAATAACTAACTGCTCTTATGAGTCAAAATAAAATGCAACAAACAAATGTGAAGCCTCTTGGGAACAAAGTTAAAATATGTGGAAACAACGTGTTCCTTTACACCATCACCACATGCTTGCACAGGAAAAAGGTAGAGTATGATTCTGTGCACTGGGTTTCTTAGATAACTCTTAACCAACTGGCATTATAAATTGAATTTGACTGCAACTTAGAAGAAGGATCACGTTAGAAAGTATGTATGCTTCTGAATGTCAATTATTTATCTGAAAGTGAAAAGTTACATAAAAGTACTGAATTAAATTTCATTGATTTAGAAAGCTGAACCTGCGTGTTTGTTTGTAAAGGTAGTCAAAAAACATGTACGTAGGTATAGGTTTCGGTTTGTGCTATCCAAGTTACACAAAATGAACTATATATGGGTCTAAAAACGCAAATGGAAGGTTCAGATTTATCACTTGTCCTTTTTTCTGGTTTATTTAGAGCCGAGGAGGAGTAGCGACTGCCATTAATATTCATCTAAAAGCGTGTAAAGACATTGGGAGAGGCGGCTCGGAGAGCTGCTGACACCGACCAATCGTTCCTCTCTTTGAACGTCTCCCCGCCCTCCTTCTTCCTCGTCCCTCGTCACACCCCCGGTGTTCCCCTTGGCAACGCGACGTAGCGCTCCAAAATAGAACACGCATTTACGTCACGGCGAGCGGAGAGCGGAGCTTACGTAGGGAGTTCCAGGGCTGCGGCGCGGCGTGCCGTTGACGGAGCACGCTGTCGGAGAGCGCTGCAGCACCGCCGCCGCCGCCGCCGCAAGCAACAGATCACTGGGAAACTTTGACTGAATCCACGCTCCTTACAAAGGCCTTATTAAACTAACACGGCCTTCGTAGTAGATTGTGAATTATTTTATATCTGCGCGTTTGACCCAGTTTCCTTTGCACTATTTATATAAATATGACGGTATAAATAGTGTCATTACGACACAAATCACGAATAAATAATAATAATAAAATAATAATAATAATAATAATAATAATAATAATAATAATAATAATAATAATAATAATAATAATAATAATTCTTTTGAATCCTATCTGAAGCAGCAGCAGTTGCTAGCCTGTCTTCACACGAACCTACCTGCGGAGCACTGGTGGTGGGCGGGCTCCCGAAGGAGTCCACGGAGGAAAGGTACTGGGACTCTATGGACGGAGACGAGCTTCCACGGGATCCGCTGTCGGGGTCGCCGGGAAACCCTTGGTACATCTCCCCGGAGGGACTGAAGGAGAAGGCGGCACCTGTGGTAACCAGGGAGCTCACGGTGTCACCTGCAGCGGCGGGGCAGCAAGAAGGTTACTAAGGGAGAGGTACTGTTGGGAAAAAGCAGATGATGTTACTGGCAAGGAAGTTAATTAAAGCCTAAGGTCCGATGAGGTTTCTTAAAAACAAGCCTCCTGTTTTTTTTTTTTTTTTTATACATCTCTTTGGGTGATTCTCGAAAGGAGCTGGTGTGCAGCCGCAGCCAGCTGTTTTGGACCGCACTTTAAAGCGGATACTTCTTACGTCTGTAATTTCTCTTACCGTTAAGTTTCTTGTTGTTTCCCAGTGAGATGGTCTTGGTTTCTTTCCAAAAAAGTTGCATGAAGAAACTTAATCCAACTCCTCGCGATGAGGGAAAACTCGCTCCAGCTGAACTCCGTCTGCTTTTGATATGGTTCGCTTGTAAAATCCTGGTTGTTCTCTAACTTATCCGCTGTTCAAGGAGAGAGAGAAAAAAAAAAAAAAAAAAAAAACCGCGAGGTTATAGATCCATGTACGGTCCTGTAACGGAAAGCCCGTGGCGGACGCCGGCCGGTTTTTCACGGTGCAGCGTAGTAGATGTTGTACTCATGAATGAAGCCATCCGCTGCGAGTACCAGCTAGGCATTTTCTAGCTACGAAGTCCCGCCTCGGAGTTCCGCTGACGTACATGCCCATATTTGACTATATGTTGTGTTTGGTATCCTTGGTGACGTTGAGGGATTCCCTCTCCCACTGAACGGACCAGAAGCTTTTTACCTCGCCGACGGATAATAATAGACTTTCTATTCTCTCTTTTTTTTATGTTATCACAGGCAAAAAAATATTTCTCACCGTCTGACAATGTCTGAGAGGAAATTTTAAGAAACACAAGGGTGATAAATATGGAAAGTTTCTATTTAGGGCCGTGAAGATGCGTATGAGATATAGGAACATTCTTAGGTCATGGTTATGAATGATAATATAATGCCTAAAATGTTTTTTCCTGTTTTGGGGGAGAATAACGTTGATGTAATGTAAACCCAAGACAGGCTTAATCTTTACTGACTAATTTGTACATTTGTTTTCACCTGTCCAAATAGATCACAAGTTCACTTATGTGATGAAAGGTACAAATTCAAATTCAGACTCCATTCAAGTTCTAATCTACTTTATTGATCTCAAAGGGTAATTAAATGTTGTTGTAGCTCATATTAATTCTCTTATAGTTAAGAGTTGTTGTAGATAATGGCTGTTTGGGCTCCAAAATGTGGGTGTATTTACCCCCAGGCAGCCTGGAGTTGTTCTCCAAGACGGAATCCCATCAAACTTCAAGGGAAATCCTGTCTTAAACATTTCTCAGGACACACCCTTGGGACTCATAATGACTAAAAAGAGAGGAAAGCCCTCTTTTGATCTGAGCACTTAACACTCCCTAAATCTGAAGTCGGGTATTATTCCATGAATGGATTGACTGTAGTTTGAGAAATAACAGAAAAACAGAGACTTGCTGCCAGTGCTTTGACCTAGAACAATATGAAGGAGAGCCTGTATTGGTGCCCTATGCCTGTGCAAGTTTCTTTCACTCATTCAAAAAAACATAGATGGTTAGGGACACATCAAGTTTAAAGTGTGTAGACATTAAATATTTCCAGTACCTTTGTTTTTGTAGTTTCTTAAAGAAAAATAATGACATGACAATGTTTTTTTTTTTTTTGAAACACCATTGATTCTAAGAAAATTTTGGAGGATTTATACCAGTGTGGTGTGTGGCAGTAAAATGCAGTCACTGAAATACAACAACAACAACAACAACAACAAAAAAGAAGGAAGTGTGTGGCATGCGTTTAAGGCTTGGTGTTCTCGTCTGTTCTCTTTGTCTTCGGAAGTTGAATTTTTGCACTTCCCAGTCGGAAACAAGAATGTCCCCCAAAGTTATATTGGGAAAGTGATAGTTTGCCAGACCAGAGGCATACAGCTGCAGACTCCCAACAACACTTTTAAAACCATTCAGTCTGATACCATCTACCGATGTGTAAAACTCTTTGACACATTGTGTGAGAAAAACCTGTCCAGATTTTCTTCCGGTTCACAACGGGAATATACGATAGTAAATGACTGACATATCAAGGTAGTTTGAGTTTAAGTTTATGGCCAGGTAATTTGTTCTAGGGTTAGGTGTCAAGGTGAAGATTGGGGATAGCTCTTAGGTTATGCAAGCAAAAATGTGTAAAGTGCAACAGGACTGATGCTTTGCTAATAATCTCAGAGTTTAGTATGTGGGTTTGTTAGTCTATCAATATGGCTGCTTTACATAAAAAGAAAATCATGGACAAAGTATTCATCAGCACTTCTGATGGTCTGCATTACATTAAATCAAAGGCACACATGGTACATCCTCCATTTGTGAAATTGTTAGTTTAGTTTTTGAATGCATAGCATTTGCTTTTGTTGCTAGTGGTATTAGCCATAAAAGAAACAGCAAAACGAGCCAATTTTTCTGATTTGCAGCTAGAGCATGCTAAACTCAGGGGTGACATAATTTCCAGATCTGAGCCCTGACTTTATAGTCAAATTGAAAAAATTATCTCTGATGTGTTTGAGATAAAGTAGGCATTAGGAGGGGGGGGGGTTAAATCTCAGGCTGCTGCCCCTATACCTCTTTTTTTTTTAATGCTTGCCCCTGCTCAAGACAATAGACTTTATCTTGGGGATTACTCAGCACAATCAGCACCACTCACAACCATCTTTTCCTCAGAAAAATCGGCCGTGTGTAACTACTGACTGAACAGTGGGCAGCAGTGACGGAAATCTGAGCCTGTCACTGCAATCCCAACATAAAGTGATTCACTGTGAAGCCTACATTCGGACACCAGCGGGAATGTGGCAGGTGGGAGGCTTTCTTTTTCTGCTTGGGGGACTAGCTCCACAAGCTAAACGCGGGAAGACGGGGTGGAGGAAAAAAATCCTGAATGAATGAAAAAAAAAAAAAAAAAAAAAAAAAAAATCTGAAATACTACGTTTTTCTGGTTGTGATGTCAGACAATGTGTCGGGGCGGGCATGCTGCTGTGAAAGGGCTCCACGCTGCAGCTGATGTGTGAACAGACGTGAGCGAATAGGGAAGAGTTGGGGATAACAAGTTATTAGTCAGAGCTGCAACCACGTCAGAGACGAGGATTCATGGAGGACGTCGTGTCCCGGATTGCCGTTAACGGAGCCGTGTGCCGCTGAACCGGGATGACTAACTCCATCGATGTAAGTTGTTCATGATGGGGAGTTATTAAAGTGAATGGGTGATAACGTACGTGCGAGAGCAGCCCACACTCACCGGGAGTAAAACGACAAAAAGGTAGAATTTGACCGGATGAGGACTTGAAATCTACTTGAGGAAACTGCTACTTTCGGCTGTATAATTGTTCTACAATAATGTACAACACGCCTCACCCTTGTATAATATGCTAGATTTTACTTCATATGCGTTTCGTTTTCAAAGATATTCCGCATTGCAACCTTTAATACGCTAACTGTGCTAAAACAAGCGACAGGAACCGTGTGTGTATGTGTGTGTATATAAATGGCGTTCCGTCACCATGGATACGCCGTTACCCTCTGACGCAAGCGCGTATAAATTTGGTCTTTTTTGTTATGCCGCCTAGCAACCCGTTTCCGTGGCGACACGCTTTGGGCAGCAGCACACAATATGGCTTCCGGATTCTTTCTGTGCAGAGAACAGATGTAGTATGGCAACCCAATTTAACATATAATAACTAGACAGGCGCTTCGAAGCTGACAATCTTTTTCATTTTAATTCAAAATTATTTCCTTGGTTTTTATACCGTATATTTCACCTAGTTCTTTTAGTATAAATACTATGAGATGAATATGATGTTTTTGTTTATCTTTGTTTTAGTATTTACTGTACCACACTTTGCTTCATCGTCAATTATTCCCCTTTGCCTTATATTCATCAACATGGCAGATGCGCCAAATGTCACTTCTTCCTGGATAAATAATACACATATTTAAATTCATGTGGAGCTAGTTTTCAGAAGTACTTCTACAGTAATTGTTTGTACAGAATCTCTATTATGACTGGCTGCTGCAACAGAATGAGCCATAGACAGAATAAATATTTATGTCGATGGTATGGACAGCATGAATTTCCTCACTGAGAGACTAAGAGAAGATTATAAATAAGTATGTATTATTTTGAGTTAAACAACAACATGAATTATTTATATAGACTCATAATTATAAATACATATTGCTGATAGATATGAGGAGGTGCAATAATGATATATAGAAGAATATTGCAATGCAATATAGTCTATGTACATTTTACACCTAAATTTCCCCTTGTCACAAATACAGCTCAAATTTTCTTTCTGTATAACATATATTTTAGTAATAAAATACAAAATCATCGTTGGGTTTACTTTCATTTTTAATCAGTTGAGGACACATATAAATCGCAATGTAATTTATTATTCAGCTCAGTTAGTTATTAAGTTTGGGACTTGCACACGAGTCAACCAGTGACTTTACTGAAAAGGGAATAAAGGAGTGAAACTTTCAGAGTGGTTTGATTAAATCTTGTCACGACTTGCCACAGCATAGGGAGGCGCTCACGCAAAACCAACTGTTGTCGTTTCGTTCAGTTATGACTGTTGGTGGTTGTTTTGCTTTGTTTTGTAAACCTTAGTCAAACGTAAATGAAAGCCTTAATGCAGCACAAATTTGACGAAATGCATTATAAAAGGCTAATATGAACACTTGAGGGCGAATAACATAACTAAGTGTGCTTTTCTTCTTTAGTGTTTGGAAAAGCACACTCCTGTGGAAAAAAAAAAAGCAAATTATTCTGCTGAAAGCAAGGGCTGAAATATTTCAAAAAAGCTTCACTATTTGTGAAGAAGGTGGGTGCTTATTTTAACCGTTGAGTTAGATTCAATGGAGTTTATTTACACACACACATAAAACCTAACCTCAAGAAACATCAGTGTAAATAGCTCTAATTCATGTGAAATTACAGAATCTGATTCAAGCCGATAAAATTTGAATTGAGACACTGGTCAGATTTTTGTCTTATTCTTCTTTAATACTTTTTATCTCAAGTAAATGAACACACTTTACCTCTATGCCGCTTTACTTTGGGGAACTCTGGGTGCATTTGGGTCAGCACGTTACGTGTAAATCAAAACATCTGTACAATTCCCAAAGTGTGTCAGGACGTTCTGAAAGTGGAGATCGGCTGTAGTGCTTGTGGGCATAATTCTTATGTAGATGCCCTCGTAAAAGAAATAAACAAAATACATTTAGATAAGAGCAAGGAAAATCAACAAAACCTCCCCGCCACACACTGCAACTCTTTTTACATGCTACATGGCCCAAATTGACCCCAAGACTCATTGCTGCTTTGTGAAGTAATGCGATGCATGTGAGACCAATCTTCCCTTCAGACTACTTTGTTTTCTTTTTGACAGTTTGTTTGTTTGTAACTTGTGGTAGTCTAGACTCAGGCTTGAAAATATAGCAGTGGGGGTTATCTGACACCCCTTGTGTGCTTTGTTTTGCTTGCCTCGGTTTCTTAGCATATTTTCGGGAAGCCACTAACGTGCTCTGCACTCATGAGGCCAGCTCCTGTTTCCTTTTGGAAGGCGGGCCCATGTTTGCTGGTCTGGCCCAAAATACTTGTTGCCAGGCAACGCGTGGGCCTGTCCCAGTTAAGAGCGGGGCTGTTTACACCCCTTCTGGCTCCGCGGCCCAACAACATTGCATAACTCCCAGTGTTTCGTCACCCCGCTGAAGGAAACCTGAGATGTCTTTTACCCCTCCAGCCAACCAAAGCGCCTCGTCCTTTCTTACTGCAGCCTCCCTCTCAGCAGCTGAAGCTTTCTTGCTGGGTTTGCATTTTTTTTTTTTTTTTTAACTCGCAGCTACCTCCAACTCAGCAAAACCAAAGTGAAACTGAGAGTGGGGTGTTTGTGAAAAGGCTGTGGTTCGAGCTCGACTTTCAGGTCAGGCCAGTAGTTATGTGATCTGTTAGGTGGAGGGGGGTTAAAGTCCGCCTCTGTTAGCTTGTTACAACACATCAATTCTTGTCTAAATCCACCAATTCTTCCTCTGTGCAGCTGAAGGCCTTCCTGCGTGGCTGTGTAAACATTGGCTTCTGTATGAAGTGCATTAACTAAAAAGCTAGGTGAAATTAAAAGCACAAAGCTCTTTCGTTATTAATGCATCTGCGATGAACTTTTAAACTTGCACTGCTTTGAGAAAGTATATTTTGCCCCCTTGGAGAACTCTTATATTTTGCCTTTTGTTGTCACCTAAATCTTTTAGATCGTGAAACTAAACTCAACATCAGACGAAGATAAGCTGAGTAAATGCAAGAGATTTTATTCATAACAGGGAAAAACAAAATCTTTAAAAAAAAAACACACACCTGGCTTTATGTGAAAAGGTTGGAATACTTTTCGGATGTATATCTTTTTTCTTTTAACTCTTATGTTAAATTGAATTTGATGAGGTGAAAGAGTTAAGTGGCAAGCATCAGAAGAAATATGGGAGGAGACAAATACTCTTTCACAGCGATGTGTTTTTGTCAAGCTACACATATTTAAACATTGTTCTCATTCAAAAAAGTTTGACCAGGGATTTTATTCATTTATTTATTTATTTTCCACTGGCGTTGGCTAGGGAAGCCAGGATTTTGGTCAGGTAGTTGTGGAATGTCTGCAGTAAGCACAGACTTTAGGAAAACAATGAAAGCATGTCTCGCTGGCAGCCTTGTGGTGAACCATCCGAGCCTCAGCACAGCTAGTCAACAATTGTGTTATGTCCTACACTGGCAGTTTGAGGTTAGAAGAAAGGCTTTTTGTTCTAGAGCCACTTGTAGAGTTTTTTGTTTTTTTTCTCTCTCTCTTTTTTGCAATTCGTTCTCCATTTTATGCTACTCTAAAAGGTTTTGGGTACTTCATTATTATTGGTAGCACTGTGAAACAATAACTGATTGGTAGAGGAAGTTTTCTGAATTGAAATTGAATCCTGAAGTGATTATGAAAATGTTTGTGTGACAAAGGGGTTCAGTTTGTGTTCACCACATGTCCCGTACTCTTATTTCTGATTCACTTACTTTCTATAGTTGGTTATAATGCTTAAATTTAAACATTACTTTGCTTCACTTACCAGCCCGGGTTTGTTTGTGTTAGCATTATGTTGTAGTTTTCATCTATTTATATGTTTAGGTTAAAGCTACTACTTCTGGATTATTGGTTGAATTTGTTTATTTTGCTTCAAGGTATATTCATGGTATTTGTTTTCCTTTTTACTCACCATTGTTTGTCCCTTGTACATCTGCAGCAGGGCCGGCCCAGTATTTCCTGCTTAAATGGCTGGATGATGTCACTGATTACCTTGCTGGGTTCTACCAATTACAGGCTTTTCTTTGGAGTATTGCTTTGTTTGTTTTTATTTAAAGTAACTTTTGAGTTATCTTGTATTACATGGTTTTGCAGACCATTTCATTATGTAGATGAGTTTGTAAATTAGATTAATAATTTTATTCTCGTTTCTTCGTTCAGATTTATTTATTTTTTTACCTGTTTAATTGTGGCTTCGTCCACTCAAGTGCAGGTGTGTTGCCAAGTGGCTATAAAAACACTGAGTTCTTGGAAGCTCAGGATGGTTGTCAGAGTCAAAAGTAACAAAGTCATCAGAAGAATCTGGAACCGGTGGCCGGTGCTGTGTTTTTGTTCACCTTGCTGATCACGCTACTTTACAATTTGCCTTAAATTATGGCTAAGTGTGAAATTATTAATGTCCCACAGCAGATTGAGGTTCGTCTGACTGGAAGTGAAATTTTAGGTTTTGAGATAGTGTAAAGTCCTGATTTGAATCTGATCATGTGTGGAGAAGGCTAAAATTTAAGATGGTGGTCAGAAGGCCTTCCAGCGTCAAAGACTTAGAGCTCCTCACCAGATTGTACTAAGATTAGATTAGATTATAATAAAATAACCAGCCTGTTAAATTTAGTCTTGTGTGTCAAATTACCAAACTGGACACAGATTACAGTCCCTATGGTGCTAAAGGTCACATAGAGGTCTGAAAGCAATGCTAAGACTAGAAAAACTAATTATATCACTATTGGAATTCTTGGTAATGAAATCCACATTATTTTCTTCCACTATACAACCTTATTGTCAAACTAATCCAGCATAAATGCTTCTCTTCTAATTTACTGAGATGTTGGATAGGCTTTGTTGGATTTTTTTTTTCTGTATCTTGATATTTGTCTACTACACTGATATTTAAAGTTTGATTTACCATAAGCCTTACTTTAAAGCTTAGCAAGACACAAACTGACCCTCGGTCTTCGTCTGAAATTTTTTTCCCATCAAACCAAATGACCAGATCCGCTAAAGTCCAGCAGCCACAGAATCCAAATGATGCTTTTTAATGTCCATGCAGTACATCCTGTTCGCCGTCCGAAAACTCTGTAAAGCTAACACATTTTATTCTGCTGCTGAGAATTTTCCTCTTTTCAAGAAACGTGTGCAAAACAAAACCAAATGACTAACCATAGCCAGCACGAGACAAAGTTCTGGCCGCATGATGCAACGCACTTTTGTAACTTTCCAGAATGTCTTTTTCCCTTCTCTGGCCCACGTCGTTTTTAGTGGTGTTTACGTTGCTGTGCATGTGTTTATGCTGTATAGCCCATGTGCCTGACTCTCTGTTCAGCAACGTTTTGTGTTTGCACAAAGCCTCTCAATGCAGTGAGCACACATTCGCAGGGATACCGTAACTCACAGAAGATCACAAAACACAAATCTGACTTGTTTCATGTTTTTTCACCCGACAGATTTACGCTTGCTGTCTTCAGTCTGGAACAAGGAGCACAAACCTGTGTTGGCCTGTTCCTTCTGGAATAGGAATAAATGATGATGAAAAACTAATGAAGGCAGCAATTGTTTGCTGTCTTATAGGTCTTATAGCTGTGACCTACTGGTCGTGGCTCAAAATAAATACTGCATATCTGTGCAACTGCAGTCCCGCCGGAGGTCTTTTTTCGTCTCATTGCTGTAATTGCGGCCGCAAACGTCAGCGCCGAGGTGAAGAAACGGGAGTGGATGCCTCCGTTGTATCATGCGCTGCATGGGAGTCAGATGCCTAAAGTTAAATGCAATCAGTGGGTTTCAGTGCTCCACAGCTCTCTGTGACTCAGACACAAGCAGCGCGTCAATCCTAGCCTACTTTTGGCAGGCTCGCTGCCAGTCACAGAGGCAGAGAGCCAGAGAGCCAGAGAGAGGGAGGGACGGAGGGAGGAGGGAGGAGAGAGAGGACAAGGAAGAGATCAGAGGTGCAAAGTAACTCTGTAAAGTCATCAGCCTCGCACCTAAATGCAGAGTGAGGAGAGCGAGAGATTTCTGCATGATTTGTTTTAAAATGTTTGACTTTAGTCTGACACAAATGACCTTTCTACTCAAAACTTTACAGACGACTCTGCCTCATTCGCAGATTTTCCTGGAAGCCATAAATAACAGCATCCACCACCACAGAACAACGTTGTTGAAGCCGTCGCTTTTGTCATGACGTCTGTAAATACTTGAAATTAAGATTTTGCATTTAACAATTATTATTACTGCTATATAAATGTGTTGAATCATTGTGGCAAGGCAGAAATCACTGCAGTGTAAAAGGAAGCATGCAGTCCTTTAGAATTGGTTTCATCCTCAACTTGTGGTTACTTTTTTTGTCTAGTCTCTTTAGGCCACGTGGGGAGGTTTAGTCAGATTAAAGTTCAGACAGTGAGGAAAAAAAAGGACATGTATATATTTTTATGGATGCGTACGTATGGTCTCAGCTGCAAATTGACATATATATATTTAGGTAAACCACGTCTCAGACTGTTGTGACTGGATGACAACCACACTCAGGTGAAGTACACTCTTGCTTAAGTCCTTCATGTATTAGACGGCAATGTTTTCACAAGAGCAATAATTACAATGATATATTTTATTTAAACTCACTTCTTAAAACACGCCAGGTCGCCTCACAGAGCAAACAAAAGTATGAAAACAATGTAGAAAGAAAAGCCAAGCTTCAACAGAGAGACTCTGCCTCTGCTGAACGTACCATGGGTGAAACCACAAACTCTGGTCAGTTTGCTCACTATTGTCATTTTTTCCACTATTACACACTCTACACCACATACTGAGTTAAGGTCTTTTTGATGCTCTGCACTACTGCTGTTTTTAATCCCTCAGAGAAGCCTCCCCTGACCTCGGCCTGATCTCTCCAGAACGTCGTAGCAAAACCTGCTGATGTACAGATTTTATGTCACATCCCTTCACTTTTGCTGCTGTTGCCTAAAATCCTCACGTTGCTCATCTTTTTGTGCCCCCAACATCTTAACTTTGCAAATAATATCCTGCTTTGTCAGAAAAGTAGTGTTTTGTCCTCTTCACTTGTCATTAGTCATAATGTTCTGGCTGATAGTTTGTCCTTTATATCCATGCGCCGCATCCTTGCCTCCCTTATAATGAATCTTAGTCATTTCTCTCTCTTTGCTTGTTTGCATCCGGAAATCTTTGTTTTAATCTTCCCCTCAGCTTGCAGTGCCCCTCTCCTCCCTCCTCCCCGCTGCGTCTCTGCTCCTTACATAAGGACTGCCCTATTTTTTTTTTTTCTTTTTTTTCAGGGCCCAGTAAGTGGCAGGAATAAAGCGAGTGAGTGGGTGGGGAGAAGGGAATGATGATGGGGGGCGAGGTGGAATCTGATGAGGAGAGAGAGGAAGAGAAAAGACATGGGGGCAGAAGAGAGGACTGTGTGTACGATACACACGTCAGGAAGACAAACCTGCACATGTTCCCGTCATCGCACTCACCTCGCTGGCCTTACCCGCCCACACACCGCTCACCCCTCTGCTCCTCACCCCTTCCTTTTCTTCTCCTCCCTGCACCTCACCGTATCCTGTCCCTCATCTCGGCACGGTTGTTCCACCTCAATTCTCATCTTCTTTCTGACACTTCCAGGTGTCCGCCGGCGTGTCAGAGGTCCAATCAAATCCTGCAAGCACCCCATCCGTCCAGGTCCATCTTCACCTCCCCCATTTCCGGTCTCGGTCCCAGCATGGCGCTCGGAGGAGAGCGATCCTTGCAGGACATTCGCAAAAGTATGAATACGCTTTGAACTTTTTCACCTTTTGTTGCGTTAAGCTACAGATTTTTATGTTTTTATGTTGTTGGTCTGTCTTGTAGTAGACCAACACAAGATAGAAAATAATTGTAAAGTGGAAGGAAATTGTACATGGTTTCATTTTTGTATTTTATTTTTTTACAAATAAAATCCCCCATTTGCATACATTAGTATTCTGGCCCCCTGAGTGAATTCTTTGCAGAATCATTTCTCTGCATTTACAGCTACGAGCCTTCTGGGGTATGGTATAACTCTATCATCTTTGCACATTAAGAGACTGATATTTCGCCATTATTCTTTGCTAAATCAAAGAATAAACCCAAATAACCCAAGATCACAACACTTAAGTTAATTTGGTTACAGATACCAAGTAACTTGTTGATTTTGTGTTTAAGGTTGTAGTTGAAATAACAGGTCAGAATGCTTCAAATTTTTTCTTGTCATATATAGTTTAGATTTAAGCTCTTCAAAGGAGCAGCATATAAATGGTTTTCTGCTTTTTACCCTGATACCTTTAGGGAACATTTTTGAAAATCTTCCTCCAAGGAAGCTACAACCTTTTGATTCTGAGATTTATTTATTTTTTTTCACACAGAACAGTCCTTTATTCGCATAAACATCTTGATTAAATCCTCTCTGAATTATGACAGAACATACTTGTCAACCAGCCATCAGGTTTTATGTAAACCGTGCAACGGATGATGATGGACTTCAAACCACACTTACGTACGATGAGTGTACAAGCATTCGTTGCGGCTGACACGGTATTCGAACTATGAATAAAATTTGGAACGGCTTTTTTTTGCTGCGGGGCCCTAAGAGGAACGCAGGCGCAAACGACTGACGAAAGCCATTTGATGTTTATGTTGGTGCATTTTTCTGTGCGCACGCACATGCAGGGTAAACACTCACTTTGTGTTCTGTAATTGCTGTCACGGTGAGACATTTGATTATGTACTTTATAGGATATTTTGTTTAATAGAGTAAACACATCATCATTCTGCCTGAATGTTAGTTTATAGTTTCCGTTCTTCTGAGGGAAAAGTTCGTGCAGATGTTTAAAATGCTAAATTTAGTGCTAGACTTTTAGTAGCCAAGGTCGCAGCCAGCATTTCTCTCTAAAAGATTTATTTTAATAAAATGGCTGTAAAATGCTGACTTTGAGCTTCAGGCTGCAGAATCACACAGGTGCACGGTGTTGATATAGAAATTTAATGTACTTCACTGCAGTATTTCAAAGCATCATTGTACTTTTAGTTAATGGGCACAAACCTCATGGTAACTTCTATACTTATATACCCAAATAAACACAAAGCAGCTGAACAAATGACAGAAATTAACTGTCTTTTATAGAAATTCCTTGAGGCTTCAACCAGCCATGTGTTGCAGATGCCTAAAGATGTAACATGTTCAGAATTGAAATTGCCTTAATTATATAAGCAATGCTTTTCTGGGATTTACAAGGACAAGGAAAAAACCCCACAAGGAATATGTGCAGTTATATAATTATAACTTTTACCAATAATATTGTGATCACACAGTGTTTTATAATTGTGCAGCTCTAGCCTTGATCAGTTGCTCTTTCATTCGTTTCAGTTTTTTTTTGAGTGTTTGTTTATTCGATTCCTTAATTCTACACTTATGAATTAGTAAAACATAACACTCGACATCACATAAACACTCCAGGTTTAAGTCGGTGTTGTGTTGACACATAGCAGGCAACTCAGCAAAGAATCTTCAGCTTTTGTTACGAAAGTTTGTCACAGAATCACAACTTGGCCTGATCACTTTCTTAAAATACAAAAATGACCATGGTGTGACAGACAAGATGACACCGAAAAAAACTTGTCCTTATATAGACCGATTAACTAAAAACTATAGTTCATCCGCTCCGCCGGTGAAGTGCGCAGCAAGAGAGCGGGGACACATGCAGTACAAATCCGGGTGATAGAGACTGTTGTGTTGGATGAAGCAGAAACACCAAAAAGGCCCGCTGAAGTCATTCACATTCATCTTATTGTCAACTGCAGAGCGTAGTGACTTGACTACACCGTTTACATGCCTCTCCTGGCAGCACCTTCTTTAAGTGCCCTATGGAGTCAGTCCTCCATCTCTGGCCATAGCTTTTAGCCCACGATTAGCTTTCCTCATCTCTGCAGAGGTCATGTTTAAAATACAAAAACAAAACTCCAACATCATCACTCATTGAGACTCGACAGTACGTAAAAAAGATATTACAATATCATCAAATTGATTGTGGTAATTTTTCGTGGCCAACTAAGCGGTTCAACTCAAGAAACTGACTCAGCTTAAAGCTAAATAGTTCTAGACAACACTACACTTCCTCCTCTGTTTGCTCCAGACAGGCTTTACGTTTTAGTTCACTTTAGTTTGTTTTGTTTGCGTTCGTTGCCCCCTGATTTATTGTCACTCTGGGTGGTGAGCCATATCAGGAACCGTCATTGTTGATGAAGATCAGCTGAAGGAAGTCTTAGAATTAAAGTGTTAGAAAGTGAAGAGTGGTTTGAAACATTGAACTGTTTTTTATTATTATTTCTCATTCGTGAGATTCAATAAAATTATTTAAGCATCTTTTTGGGGAGGGGCGGGGAGGTTGATTGGTGTTCATTTATCACCATCAAGCACAATCAAATCTATCCAGTTTGATTATATTTCTCTAATGCATGCAGGAATACATTCAAAACCAAACATCCTTGCATCAGAACAGACGAGACCAACATCTGAAAGTATTTTGTCGTCTTTTTTTTTATCTTTCCAACTTGTAAAAAGTGATACGAGTTAAAAAGTGTTTCAGCGCGCTCTTACATCACCGTGTGTTTCTGTGGTCACCCGCTGTTTACAACAATCTGCCATTGAGATGTTAAGTAGCAACAACAGGACGAGGAACACAGAGCAGAGCGAAGCGGAGAGGTGAATAATGTAGATGCAAATAGTGCTCTTTGCATCTCAAATGACCAGCCCTCAGTCTTCACGACGTGTAAATAAACGCACAATAAAGACGTCCCGCGTTCCCAAGCCAAAACACACTCGCATCCTAAAATACCGCGGCTCTGACGACTGAGATAGTACCGCTCATCAAATTTATGCGTGAGCGAACCCAGGCTAAATTTACTGCCAAGCGAGCCAACTTACGCAATCCCTCCCTGATCTCCCTCCTGTCTGTTCGGTGGCTTCGGAGTCTTACATCTCAAAGTATCCCAGCCCTCCCCAAGATCCCACCCCCACAATATACGCTACAACTTTGACACTATTCCTGTAACAGCACAAAAATACCAGCACCTCCAAGAACAGACGCTGAGCCCGTCAGAGCATCATCACATCCCACATGGCAGCTGGGAGGGAGGGAGAGAGAAGGAAGGAGAGCAGGTGGAGAGATGAACACAGCTGCTGTTGAGAAACAAAGAATCAACAGAGAAACTCAGGCTTTTCTGTTCACAGCTTTTAATCCAGGCAGATCTGATGCAAACTATTCCTCTACACTTTGACCTGGATCAGCTCTCTTCCTCTCAGACAGCTTGTGCAAAGCTTCTGATTCACTTTTAAGACATAACGTAGAATCACCTCAACACCAAGTCATAGAAAACTTTCAGAACTTTTAGGAAATCTTCAGTTTAATCCGCTACATTATTGGCATAAAGTTGTAAAGGAACAGTAATAAGGAGGAAATTATTATACGACGTATAAAATGATAAAAAAATAAAATAAAAAAAGACTTGGGTGCACATGTATGAATTTTTTGTTCATCCCAAAGATTCAGCTGAGAAGGTCGAACCATGAATACTTTTGTTCCGTCAGTGCGTCACAGAGCCTCCTCCCAGTGAGGCCCAGAACACACTGGAGGTGGATGCACTTCTTTTTTTTCTGCCGTATTTCTCTCTGGATATTTGATTTACTCTTTACACCAGAGTTGGTCGATTTATTGTGAATTATGTTGATTTACTGGCACAGTTTACAAATTTCCAACTGAGTTGAGGTTGGAGTTTTGGGAAACCAATCCCAAGATCTTAATCTTAGCCAACTTCGTTTGTTTCAAAACAAGCATTGGTGTGTACACCCCCCTCAAGCTCTGACTACACAGTATTATGTTCTTAAAGGGCGCGGGGGGATTACGGAAAATCGGCTTTGTTTATCTTTATATCTTGTTCTAATGTTATTTCCTCATCAAAAACACAACTGGAGAGCTTCTTTGATTCTTTCATAAATGTTTGAGAAATCCTTGAATTTTTCCCTGGCAGCCATTCAGGGTTACCAAAGCGCTTGCTCCCACAAAGCACAGCTTTTTCCACAACGCCATTCCTTGGAGCGGCAGTCTCTAACCAAGCCTCGCAGACCTCCCCTCCCCACTCAGCTCCTCCAGACTAGCGGCAGCAGCAGCGATTAGGGAACACCTGGTGAAACTGCTCAAGTGTGCTTGGTTTATTAAATGAACCATAAGCTCCAAAGAACAGACGCAAACGGCATAATGAGAAGCATTGTTGTGATGATGAGCTGAAAGCGGAGAAGGCGGAAAGAGCAGCAGCTTCTTAAAGAGACAGAGACCCAATTTCAAAGCGTCAAAATGTGAAGTCAAACTTCTTTTAAGTTATGTGTGATACAATATTTTTTATAGCAACTGGAAGAAACTTAGTTAATTGATTGTGCTATAAAATTGCCTGGAAATGGTTTGGGTATGGTTTATAATGACCCTTTAAATGCAAAATATCGTCAATGACTACATTTGACACAGGAAAGGACAAACATTAATTTTAGTTAGAAGGTCTGAGTTCCTTTTATTTACTTATGTAAATATTATTTTACATTAATATATGCTGTCTTGTATGACTTTCTAAATGTTCCTCACTCACTCCAAGTCCCATCATCAAATGACAAAAAATCTTTTGGAGAGTTTCGGTACTTAAAAGTCAAAGACGTGTGTTGGATCTAAAGACAGAGTTCAACCGTAGCAGTGGCAGGCGATCCTAAAAGAGAAAACATTTAGGGATCTGCCCCACCTGCGTGGTCTACACGCAAGTATAACTGGATGTTAAAAAACGAATGAACAGATGTTGTGACTCCTTACATTTCAACATAGAAACATCCAATTTGTCTAATTCCCTAGTTTAAGACTCAGTACCTGCACACCATAAATGACATCAGCTGATTGTTAGCAATCACGCTGACGGCATACTGAGAACGAGGCTGCTGAACGTTGAGAACATCTGTGCGACTCCTGTGATGTGACTCACGTCGCTCAAATAACAGACGCAAGGAGACGAGGAGGAAGCCCACGGCTCTGAGAGCAACACAGGAATCGGTGAAACAGGTGAAAGTGAAAAAGAGTGCAAATCCCTGAAAAGACTCGTAAGACTCAGAAGGTTCTTTCTTTTCTCACTCCCTTTTCTTCTTGTTCTCCTCCTCTCTCTCTCCATCACAATGTGGATGGATGGTTGCTGAGGGCAACCTGTGTGCACTCACCTAACGATGAACAGGAAGTGCTGTGTGAGTGAAGCGGCTATTTATAGCAGCATGTGTAGAAAGGACATTGGCACACTTGTGCACCTGTTTGCGTGTGCGTGCGTGTGTGTAGATGTAAGCACCTGTTATTGTGTGTATGACTGAGAGAGAGAGAGAGAGAGAGAGAGAGAGAGAAAGCAGCCAGTATGTAACAGGGAGGAGGAGGAGGATGCAGATTGTGAGACTCAGACGTTTACTAGAGAGAACAGGAGGGGAGGATGGTGGGGGGTGAAGGATGGATGGAGGGAGTGAGGGAATGCAGTGGAGGAGGGGGCGAGTGTGTGTTGACGCTGTACGTGGCGTCAGCGCGATAAGAATAGAGATGGTGCGTATAGCTGAGACATCACCCTCACACCCTCTGTAGGGCAGGCAGTACTCACTGAGTGTGTGTGCGTGTGTGTCCGTGGGTACATGTGTGTACCCAGATATTTCCCAGAGTATGTTGATGTGGACATGGATGAGTAAAGTGTTACATAGATTTTTTTAATTAATTTATTTATTTATTTGCCTGTTATACAAGCGCAGTTATGTGACCAGTTTTTTTCCACGTTCGGTTTATAGGAATGCATTTTATTTATGTAAAGGAAATCTAAAGTGATTACCACATAGTTTTGTTTTTTTTTTTTCATTAACCTTGACAATGTTTCTTTAAATCACCACAGTACCATTGCAGCTTGTCGCCCACGCTAGAACAAGAAAAGAAAGAAAAGAAAATCACATTTATTAGAAAATGCTGAGTCAGCTCTTAAAATTTAGGGGGGGGAAAAATACATTTTGAAATTGTTTTGTGGCACAAAAAATATGGTTTATTTGCTTTTTGCTGTAATATCAAATCAGTTGAACAACCAGCAAGACCGCACTGAAGGAAATATTCAAATTATTAGAGGAACAACTGTGTAGATCCATCTGCTCTCTTTTAGAGCTCTTCTGCTCTTGCTTTCCTTGACGCACATTTACATTCAGATCATTGACTATATATTAATGTGGAAGATATTAAAAATTGGTACCAATGCAAACCTTTCTGGACCTTTGTTAAAAAAAAAAGAAAAAAAAAGAAAAGCAGTTCCCTCTAATTGTCTGCAAGTCTTTTATCACTGTGGAGGGATTTTGTTTCATTGATCACTTTGTGTGATCAAGGTTGCCTTTAGTACCTTTTGAAAATAACCTTTTAGCAGGTATTAAACATACTACGAAATATAAATATGTTAAAATGGAAGTAATCTAATATAATGTCTATATAATGTCTTTCACTTGGTGTTTAGGAATTACAAAGCTTTTCAGTCATATTCTGATTTATGGAATCAGCCTGCTTACCTGCAGTTGATAACAGTTTCATAATTCAGTAATATTTTTTGTGAAGAATTATCACATAGTTGCCTGTTATTGTCTGATCTTATCAAGTGCTGAAAACATCAACAACATGAGATTCTGTAACAATCAAAATGCTATTAAACATTTCAAAAGCAGAATAAGTAACTTCAGTGTAAACCAAATGAATCAAACTTTGTATTTTTCAATTATGTGATTCTGACTCCACAGCTGATCCCTCAGTTGGTTGAAAAAAAACCTTTTGTCCTGCTGACTCACACACAGGAGATGAGATAAGATGTGTCTTTAACATATTAAAGACACCAAACCTTTTTTGGGTCTGGTTGGGGCAGTTGGTGAGTAGAGTGACCATCAATGTTACTGGATTCTATAAAATGTGAGATGCTGATGTTTGGATATGTAAAAATATATTTTCTCTCTGCATGTAAATCTATAAATAGTTTGGTTTCTGTCAGTTCTGTAAAGATGCAAGAGAGAACAAAGCAAATTTCTCGTTTATATTGACCAATAATTTAATTTTACTTAATTTAAAATGTAACAAACTTTGGCTCCTATATGCTTTATGAAATATGTCATCCTATTTGTTGATTGCTCTGAATTTCGCCACGTTCAACGAACAAATGATGCAATTTGTCCAGGAGAAAAATGTAGAAAAAACGGGTGGTTATAGTATTTTTTTTTTTCCCACACAAAAAAAAGGTACGTAAAAACACCAAGCAGAACATTCTGTCCGTTGCAGATTTATGTTTTTGAATTTTCATTTTGCTCTTTATCCTCTGAACACTAGCGGTGGTTGATTAGCCAACTTACAACACCTGATTATCTATCAGAAAATCTACGTGGGTCGCCTTGTTTCCGTGTTAATTGAACCGAAATACTCCGAACTGCGCAGCAAGAGTTCATGTTCAGGTGATGAAAGTTAAGCTAGCATAGCTAACCTGCTCTCCATTTTCTTTATTAAAGCTTTTTACTGACCTGTGAAATGTGATCCCCTTGGCTCTTGTTGTCTTGCTATCGTAGTGTTGACCATGAATATCAAAACTTTGCATCCCTTTCTCAGATTCTTTGCTTGATTGCGTCATTTCCCCGACCACCGATATTCCTGACTCAATGTAAAGCAACAGCGCATGTGGCGCACAGTAAGTCACGTGACGTCCAATCCACTAGATCACTGAGCGGACTTCCCATTTACGTTTACAAAGGAATTTTAAAAAGCATCACCTGGCTGTTAATGCAGCGTGCAGCTGCTGCCCAGTTACATAAATGCAGGCTAATAAAGAGAAAAAGGTGCAGGAAATATTAGTGGGGACTGTCCCCTTCATGCCAGAGTTGGTGGGGACATGTCCACACCAGTCCTTCAGGAAGTTACGCCTATGCATTGGAGTATTGCTGAACTTCAGCCACACTAGAGGAAATTTCAAGCATGAGGGTGCTGTTTAATTCAGTCAGATTTAAGTCTGGGCTTTGACTGGACCATACTAAAATCTTACGGTTTTCTTTAACTACTCAGAGCTTACTGACAGCAAATCTTTCTCCTTTAGTATTTTCTGATAGAGAATTTCAGAATGGGTCCACCTTCAAGCGCCATGTAACGGGACACAGGCTTTCCGAAAAGTTCCACTTCTAGATTTTTATTTTTTATTTTTTGATAAAGGTGAGCTTGACCTTTGTGCTGCTTCTGGTCTGCAGTGGTTTTGGACAGGGCGCTCTGGTTTCTTATTGTTGAGTCATGAATGCTGCTGACCTTAACTGAGGCAAGTGGGGCCTGCAGGGAATAACTTGTTGTTCTGGGTTCTTTTGTGACCTTCTGGATAAATCGTTGCTGTGCTCTTAGAGTCATTTTGGTCGGCTCCCACAAAGGTTTTCCAATAATGCATATTGTGGTTCACTGGAGTCACGAAGCCTTAGAATTGGGTTTGTGACTCTCTGATGTTAGCAACCTTGTTTTTTTTTTCTTCCTTGCACTAGTGGCCTTTTATTGACAGCCGCCAGACAGGAAGTGGACAGAGAGAGGAGTTGGGAAGACATGCAGCAAAGGTCTGAATGTTGGGAGTCGAACCCAGGCGTTTGTGACGCCTGTTCTACCACTACACCACGCACCACCCTTCTCTGATTTTGACCCATTCTTCAATTTTCCTCAATTTGAATATAAACTGGTTGGGGATTTTCTAGATCTTTTTTGATGGTGGCTGATTTTTAGACCTTTGCTAAAAGATAATATCGGCTTCAAATGTGTCGGCTGATAAATGACAAAAGAAAAAAAAAATCAAGAAAATCAGTGCCAATAAATTGTTTCACCCCTAGTTAGCATTCATTTAATTATCTGACATATTCCATCCATCCATTTAACACCCTTGTCCTTTAGTGGGGTCAGGAGGGTTGCTGGTGTCTATCTTCAGCTAACGTTCCAGGGGGTCACCCTGGACAGGTCGCCAGCCTGTCGCAGGGCAACACACTCACCTCTAGGGAGGATTTGGAGAGACCAATTAACCTGACAGTCATGTTTTTGGAAGAAGCCAGAGTACCTGGAGAGAACCCACGTATGCACAGGGAGAACATGCAGAAAGAACCCGGGCCGGGAATCGAACCCAGGACCTTCTTGCTGCAAGGCAACAGCTCTACCAACTGCACCACTGTTCAGCCCTATCTGACATATTAAATGTGGGAAACAACAGTAATGTGTAAAGGTGCTAATACTTTTTCATACCGCTGTATTGTCACTAGATGTATCTCGGGAAGGAAGAATTTATTTGTAATAAAAACAAAAACATTTCTAAAAAGTTAAAAAGACACAGTTATGCTGCTCTAAAACTGACATCTATGACAGAAAAATTAGCTCACAGGACTCGTGTTCATTTTCAGATTTTACTGAACAGTTGTGCTTCATCAGCTGGATTCGCACCATGATCCCCATAACAGAGAGAGAGAGAAAGCGAGCGAGCGAGCGCTAGGTGAGGCTTTCTGTTTTGAGACATTTTAAGCTGCGTGCTCCTCTCCTTCTGCTGGTGCCTTCCATTAATGACTTTAATTCTCAGCTTTGCAACCATACTCCCCCTTGGAACCCAAAGACCAACTATCATAAAACCTCTTCCTGGCAGGGTGTGGTAAACACCCTGCCAGGAAGAGTGTGGGAATAGCGCTGCTACATCAGAAATTGCTATTAATTAAGATCAGAACTAAAATGGTTTTTGGTCATTTTCAATAAAAATTGTTTGTGTATAGTTAACGGTAGGTAGTGCCTTTAAGAATTAAATCTGTTTGTTTATAACTAGCTTTTAACTGGTCGTGACGTTTTGTTTTTTCCTTTTATTTAGCATCTTTTTTCAGATCTTGAAAGTTGATGTTTTTAATAAAGTAGTAAGAATGTAATTGGTTTATTTTTTTAAGACTTCTCTAGTTAGGAGAGGAAACGATCCGCTCTGGGACCATAACGTCCAGGGGGTGGCAAAGGGGGATGAGAGAGGAGGGGGGGCACACTGCTCTAGGATTGGCTGGTTTAAAAATGCCAGCCAATCATCTATCAAGTAGAATTAAACAAAGGTATTTCAGCTTCCCAAGCTGCATTTTCTTTCAGACATATTAGATATGCTCTACAAAAAACAAATAAATCCGCTAATTGGCAAAATTTTCCACAAATAATTTGGAGTTGAGCTCCAGGGAATCGGTGTGGGTCCTCCATGATATGCAGACATTCAGAGGTAAGAATTGGACAGAAAATAAGCAGAGAACAAAACAATGACGTCCAAAAAGTAAAAATATAACACAAGTCTGTTTCCTGGGAAGAAAACCAGAGAAATAAAGAGGTTTTCACAGTAGCAGCAGGAGCTGTATCGGCTTTAAAGGAAGAGTTGAAGACCTTTCCTAATTTTATTTAGATACGGGCAGAAAATAATGGCAAATATAAAAGGCATGCATCAAGTTTAACTGGCAAAAATCATGAAAACTCAAATCTAAGTCGGTTCAAAACTTGGAAGAAAAAAAACAATACTGGGTTATATTCAGTCGACTAAGTAAATCAAACACAAAAGTTTGAATATGAAAGTGAAAGTTTGAGTCATTCAGAAATATTTAACCACTATATAAGTTGTTGATACAAGAACAACAAGAAAACTTAAACAAAGAGAGCTTTTCTTATAGAACGCGTTACATTTTTGTCTTTTTCATCCCGCTGATGGCTCCATCTGCAGCTCATCTTCATGCTGCTCCCTCACAGAGCCAGAAACTGAAGCAGCCACTGAGCAAAAAGCAGAAAGGTCCTGGTCAGATCTCGCCGGTCAGTGTGAACTCGTGACACGAGGAAAACAGTTATCTACTCACAGAGTTGATGCCTCTGTCTTTCACCTCGGGGCTCGTCTCGAACTCAAACAGAGCTGAGGAGAAGGGAGGGACATATCACTGCATTTTGTCTTCTCAGACAGAAGACACACACACAAAAAAAAATATCATGCACATGCTAATTATCTCAAGAGCACAAATTAAATGTTCCAGGTAAAACACTAAACTGTAATGAACAGCTCAGAAAATAACTGATAGTGAGTGCTTAAGGAAAGCAGAAATGATCTGAGGCATGTCTCGACTACAGGGACATTTTCCAGGTACTATCCCGGTTCTCCAAGGCCCATTTCTTCCCTCCTCTGTTTTCAATTTTACTTTGTGTTTAAAAGGTTTAAATTAAGTTACCAGGGGAGAAATTTACCCAGGAAACAAACCCTGGTAGGTAGGATCTGCTAGGGTCTGTTTTACATTTACAAGGATGTTTTGGGCAAAGTTGTGTCAAGGAAAAGTCTACAACGAGACCAAGCAGCTCCTTCCAGCCTCGAATACTCAAAGAGCAGCATTTGTTAGTTTGCGTGAGATCTATTCTACTTATTATTAACCAGATGTGAGTTACCGAAGAGTTTGCGCAACCTGGCGACACAGGAGACGAAGCCACGGAAGAACAGGTGAGGCTCTCCGCCCACGAAGCGCTCAGAAAGGAGCTGGACTACTTTGATGTCACACGTCATTCCTGTCAAACAAAAAGGACAAGCAGAGGTGCAAATGCAGCAGCAGCCTGTGTGTTGGGGTGCGTGTTGTTGTTTGGAGTTCCCATTCATACCGACAGCTTCTAGTGCCAAGCTGAGCTCGAAGGGGCTCATGCTTCCAGAAGAGTCCTCATCAAACTGAACAAAGATGGACTGAAGAGGAAAAGAAACATTAGCGACAGAAACACTACCTTCTTTCGCCTTCTTAAGCAATGACCCTTGAGGTGTGAACTTCACCTGCAGAGTGCGCAGATCAGCCAGCACGGTCTCTGCTTGCTCACGGCTGAGAGTGGAGCGCCCCTCGGTCTGCCAACGGAGTTAAGCAGGAGGTGAAGTTATGAGGACAGAGACAGTTTGTGCAGCTGAGTGAACCATCAGTGGCACAGGAATACAAAAAGACAGGAAGAGTGAGTGGAGGACAAAAGGATACGTCCTCTCCGAAGATGATCTGTCTGCACGTCTCCAGAGGCAGATGGTAACTTTTGTCAAACACTGTTTTTGGGACAGAAAGACGGGACAGTGGTGAAAGACAACGACAAGTGTCTGTACTTCACAGTCACAAACTCAGATAAGTTTATTTTTGCCTCACTATAGCAACAAGCCACTGTCTAGACGGATGACCTCTGATTCCACTCTTCGTGTCATATTGCTACTTTGGCTCCATCTAGTGGCCACAAAGAGCTACAGCAGCTTCCTTCGTATGATGACAGTGAGAACAACGCATTAAATCACAGATCAAACCTGAGTTGATCAGCTTCATGATCTCTTGAGCGTTCAGCCTGTCATCCTGCAGGAGGAAAAACAAAAATCACAGTAAAATCCCAAAATTTTAAAATATGTTGCTGAGGTCACAAAGGGGAGTAACTCTTACTGGGCCAGCCTTCTCATCAAAAGTTTTCTCAACTTTGGTTTGGTCCTCCGGGAGGACAGGAGCGGCCATAACCTGAGCAAAAGGCACAGTTTAACCCAGTCGGTCAGGAGGAACCTCTTGAAGCTGAGTGTGTGTAAACTCACTGGCAGGTAGTCAGAGGAGCAGGTGAAGTCCTGAACCCTGGACATGAAAGCAGACAGCAGATTTATAGTGAATCTCTTTAAAGCCGTTCTTTATTTGACGCTCACTCCACACTGCAAGATTTTGTGCAAGAGTCTGACATATTAATTTGGCTTTAGATTGTTCAATGAACCGTGGAGTGGCTGATGGTCCTCTGCCTGATCCGTGATGTGTCCAAGTCTCTACTGTCCCAGCTGGGTTGTGTGAACAACTTTATGACATTGACGGAAACAAAGATGTTTCAAGTTCAAGTCGCTCAAAGTGTCAAATCGCTTTCAGGTCAGATTTTTCCCTGCCAAGCACTTTGTGCAATCTAACGGCTGTATTACACGTTTTCACGATGTAGGGGTTCGTCTATCCTTACACGATTTTCTAGAATTTGTTTTTCTTGCTGGGAGAAGCTGGTGCTTTTCCCATCCGTCATAAAACAAAACTCTGGGTACAAGCTAGCTGCATTGTCTTTTCTGCCAAATATCTTGCATCTTTTTCACTCTCTTTTAATTCACAGCTGTTTTGCAACAGAAATGGGTGACAGTCTGTTGTACGGCATTATAATTTAAGTCCTGTACACATGCTGTAGTTTCTTGCACACTTCTGATAATAAATCCCATAATCTAAGGTGGTTTAGAATAAAGGCACTGAGTCTAGAGTTGGCTATGAAGTTGTTTTGAGTTAACGAGCCTTATGAGACATATAAAGCTTATTGAGAGCTTCAGCTTTCAAGGGAATCTGTCCATCAGTTTTCTACACCAAAGTAACCTGAGCAGAATAGTTGCAAGGATTCTCCTATAACCAATAGGTTCATCTTGTATAGGTGTCTGGTTGTTCACGGGACAGCACAAAGGACAGACAACAAAAAAAAATCAAAAAAATCCTTCAACTCACTCAAGAGTGTTTCTTGTTTTGGAGAAAATGCGAATGAAGAACTCTCCCGGCTGGTTGGGCCGATAAGTGGATCCGACGATGACATAGCGACCCGGATCCAGACGCAGCTTCCTCCAGACGCCTCTGTGGATCCGAATCAAGAAGCATTTTATGAACAGTTCAGAGTATTTAAGGTGTAAAAGTTTTAAGTCAGCCATAATTAGTGTAAAGTAGCAGCAAATGTTTAGAGAAAGATCATCAGAAAACTTTAAAAAGCGTGAAAAGCTTCAAGGAGTGTCCATTTTTTTCTTGCTCATGCAAGCCAACGATCTCTACTTCCGTCTTTTTAGATAACTTTTCTTTTGATTTAGACACATTTTCTAAGATGTAACAATCTTATATGAGATCGCTCTCAGACCCGGTGCAACTGAAAACCCCAGGTGTGTCCGGGGGCCACACCTGGTTTCCAGTAGCTGCTCGGATGAAGAAACGTTTTAAAACTGTGGTAGTCAATGAAAGGATAGTTTAAGGTTGAATTTAGACAAACACTTTTGTCAGATCACCTTAATTTAACTATTTAAACTGTTCTTCTATTTTTTTATTTTTGCAAAAAACCTGAACAATATTGAAGTTTCCAAACAAACCTAGATGACTCAGGATCTTCAGCTACGAGTGTATGTAGAGGTTGTGATATGGAGGAAAAAATCTTTTCTCCTTGCTTTTGTACACCGAAGTTTAAATAAAGGTCTGCTCCAGATTTTCAGACTCTCACCTCTGGGCCTTGTATTTCCCAGAACGACCCACAGGACGGTTTTTCATGAAGAAGCTGCGGTCCAGGCAGGCACCTTGCAGCTACGAAAAAAACAAACAAATACAATTAAAACTTTGTGGAAATGTGAAATGACTTGGGCGTTACGTAAAGCAGATTGTTTATAACTTACCCCAGGAGGGACCTGAGAAAAGATTGGCAACAGATGAGTTTACGGGAGAACATGAGCTCGGATGTCCTGGATGTGACGGACTCGTTTAGTTCTGACCTTGTAGACGTGGAAAGCGATGTACAGGAAGTTGATCTTGTCATTCTGCCGGCGGTTTTTCTGCAGCAGCTCCACCAGGACCGTGCAGTGCTTCGCTTTCTGCTTCTGCGTCTCGGCTTTGTTCTTCTCTTTCAGAACCTCCTCGCCCTTGTCGATCTCATCCTCGTTGTCGTCATTGTCGTCCTCCACTTCTTCCTCGTCGACGTCCTCCTGGTCCTGCTCTCTGAGCACCAACTCGAACTGGGGATTCTTCCAGAAGGACTCTGGTGTGAATTTAAAGGAAAAGCGGCAGAGCTGCGGTGGGTGTGAACGGATGAAGGCGGAGACCTGACAAGACGTACTGTTGTATTTGCGGCTGCCGCCAGCGGAGCTTCCTGGTACCCAGGAGCCTTTGTGTTCGCTGATGGTCCAGGTGGACTGGCCGGTGGATGTGTCTCCATCCTCCAGAGAGTCTGGGCTCACACTGCAGAGCTCCACAACGTTAAACATCGTGCTGAAGTCACCGGCGCTGATCCTGAAACAGAAGTTACAATCGGATCACCTGCCGCTCCCACGGGTCAGAATTTATTCTCGCCTCCGTACCAGAACTCCCCGTCTTCCTCCAGTTTGAGCTCGATCCGCTGCTTCTCCGACTGCTCCGTGTCCTCCCACTCCTTGCACCTGCAGTGATGAACACATGCAGAGGAGAAACTCAGAGCGTGCAAACATCAAATGATCTGCTCCTCTCTGATTTGTCTCTTGCTCACTTGTCGCTCCAGGAGCCGCAAAACTCAACAAAACCCCACGGGTTCCTCAGCTTCAGCAGCAAAACCTCCTCCGATCCTTTTGCTACCTAAAACATTAACAGGACCAGGAGGAATAAATGAAATCCAAATGCTTCACTGCAAAAACACAAGTTCTTACTTGAACTTTTTGTCTAGTTTCTAGTTCAAATGTTTCAGTACACTTGAAATAAGATGTAAAGGTCATTTTCCAGTAACATATAGGAGCTTTAAGTAAATAATTACTTAGTATTGATTATAAAAAAAAGTACTAGTTCTACTGACATATTATTTCACTAATAACAAGATATTTTCCTCTTTTAATAAGAGAAATCATCTAACGTTTTCATCAATGAAAGTACAAGCTTTTAGCTAAGTAAAGGAATTATTTACTTAGAAAAAGCTCCTATATATTAATAAAAAGTTACTTGTGATTTAGTTCTAAGATATTTGCTCTAGAAACTAGAAAAAAAAATAGATTTTGTATTTTTGCAATGTTTCGAGAAGTCACATCAATGATAAAAACAAAAAAATAAAATAAAATAAAATGAGCTTTGAGGGTGTGAGATAACCAGAATTCAGGTTAAGATGATTGCAATTAAATGATAGGAACAAATTTAAACAGAAGCTCCTGTTGAAGATCATCATATAAAGTGCAATTCACAGATAAATAAAAAAATTTTAATGTTTGCTCAATGGTAAATGTATCTTGTAATCATAATATCTGAAAAATAGACTTTAATATAAGCAATTATTTATTTTATTGTTCCATGTTTTAGTCAGTGTTTTTACGAATGTGGAAAGATACTATTGCCACATTGAAGCTCAATTTTTGCACTATTTCTTTTTTTATTGGTCCGGTGTAAAAGTCTAACATTAAACCTGATGCATTCATTAGCAGTGAGTGAAAATAACAGAAATAAAAGCTTGAAAACAAAAGTCTGTGTGTAATTAATGTCCATCATTCAGTGGATGGAGTTACGGAAATAAATGAACCTTATAATATTCTAATTCATCTGATATGACTGTATATTCTTTCATTTCGAAAATTTGTTAGCAACATGTTAGAAGTTTCTTCTTTTTAATTTTACAATTCAAAACATTTCGGTTCAGAATGAATATTTGAATCAGTACGAAGTTAGACAATTAAAAGAGGACTCGGAGAAACGTGAAAGCTGTGTACGAGTAAACCCAGACGGTAGCACGACTCCTGGCTTTTCCTGACCTTGTCTGTGTCCGTGATGGCGTAGGCGTGGCCCTTTACCAGCCCGTCCGCCGTCACCTTGCCGACCTCGCTGTAGCTCGAGGCCTGTTCAGGGAGATAAAAGTTTTCTCAGCGGGGAAACGTCTCTACTTCCAGCGGCGTGGCGAAAAAAACGCTCAGACTACCTGGATGAAGCAGCTGAGCAGGCTGCCTCTGGACAGAGCGGCGGTCAGGATCCTCCAGAGGACCGGAGGGGTGCGGGATGCGACAGGAAGAGAGTACGCGATGCCTCCCGTGAAGTCCTCCATGCCCTCGGAGATGTTGCCGCCCTTCAGGCTCCCGTAGGACCCCACCAACCTGCAATAGAAGGTGAGGGGCGTTTATCTGCACCGGCTGAGAGTTTGACTGCTGAAGGGACACACACACACACACAGAGAGAGAGAGAGACAGAGTGTGTGGGTGATCACAGTCAATACAGCACAGGAACATATGCTGCTAGTGGCAACTGACTTGGCATAGGCCTTCTCCACCAGGGCGCTCCAAAACTCGTTGCGGGTGCGAGAGTAGCTGAAGAGCAGACGGCCTTCGCGCACTGGCAGCCTGTCATCCACAACCACCTCCACCCACTCACCATACTGCCAGAACTGCACAGACAGAGAGAGAGAGGGAGAGAAGAGAGGAGGGGAAGACTGGATGGGATGAGTCAGGAGGAATTACGCAGAGCGTGAACTTTGCGTTCAAAACCCCGATTTGTCCTGTATGAACACTGTAATCGACAACAACACCGCAATATTAAAAAGTCTATTGGTTAGAAATCTGTCAGAGAAGGGCACCTCTTCACTTCAGGTGTCTTTGTTCTCATTAAAATATCTGAGAGAAACAAAGTCGCTGAATAATACTCCTCGTAGAAAAACTGACATTTACTCTGAATTTGCATTTCGCAAAGGCTAGCTGACTTTTTTGGGGATAAAATATGTCTGAAAAGAATAAAACAGTTTTAAGGCCGTTTTCCCCAGTCGCTCTGCATTTGTACATCTTCCCATCTGGTCGGATAAGCTTCCCTGTCATTTCTAAAAAATATACATATAAATAAATAAAATCACCACAGCATGAAGCTGTTACATTGCACTCATCAAAATGCAACGTTTGTTACTGTGCGATGTTTTCTATGACTTTGTATTTTTGTGTTCCCAATGCCTTGTTCTTATATAAATAAACTTGATTAATTCATTGCGGCAATAATGACAAACATAAGTATAATAAACATGCATGTTTATTATTTATTTGTTAAGGAAATAAAGGCTTCAGAGTAAAAACAAATTAAATCAAAAACATTAAAGCGTGATAAACAGGTACTGCAAACAGACGGGTGCTTTACATATTAACGTTTTAGACAAGATCTGTGGATTGTGTTTTATGTTGAAAGAATGATTAATAAAAATAATCAAATTAAAAATACCTAGCTTAATGCCTAAATAATGTGAGACTTTTTGATCCAGTAGAACTTGCTACTTGTTCCAGGATGAAAACACATCTTTCAAAAAGCATCTTTATATGTTTATACGTTTAGAAAGAGTCAAATTAGTAGTTCAAGACTCAAAATTGAAAGTTTTGCACCTGAGGTTTGACCAGAAAGGAAAATGTTTGTGAGCTGGAGCCACGTCTAGAGTTCAGAGCAGCCGTTCAGTAGCAGTTTTATGAGTCAATGTCTTTTAACCTGACTCACTACAGACGGGCAGGAAGTGGTTCTGAAAACCCTGGGCAGCTGGGTTCCTTTATCATTTGGCCTCCTGTGTTGTGCCGCCTCTATACGATATGAGTGGGCTGAGCACACAGCCTTGAAGAGCACCTGGGCTCACGGTCCAGGTCCGAGAGATCTTTCTTACGAATGTTGGGGCCTAAATTGTTTGGTTTTTGCAGGTGCACCAGTGAGGCGTTCAGTGTCTGCGTCATCCTGACTCAGTGAATTCAGTTGGTGGTTTTATTATTGTTGTATTTTTTTTAATCTGGATCCACATCAAGATTTATTATGAATGACAAATAAAACATTCTTGGCCTAAAGGTTCCTGGTCACTGGCTGGCATCATTCTGACACCAATCTGCACACAAAAACAAAATAATGAGACATCTTTTGGCTCAGCTTTCTGCACCTTTTCCTGTCATGGCTGCATTGTTTGTGATATTTTGTGTGTGTCATGGTGCTAGCTGGATTTCTGGGAGTAGCTCAGAGCAGGCCTGGACTGGTCTCCAGTGACTGCTGCTGTGTGTGGTCCTGCATGGTGTTACTCGCACTGTTGGGACATAAACCTGTTTTGGATGATGAAACTCTGAGGGCAACTCTATTGGCAAGTCGCTGCGTCTGAATGAAACAGCAGTAGCAGTGAGATTCGCATTAGAGAACATTTCCGGGAACTTTCTGCAGGTCCTCTGGAGTACCGGACACACACCTGTAAAGCGAGCGTGTGTGAGTGGATTTGTCCCAGGAGGAGCCACTCTGTGCACGTCCAGGCTGCTCTCTGCGGGTGAAGCAAGCCTCTGTTCTGCTTGTTCAGTCACGCCACATTCTCCCCTCTGAAGGTCCAAAGCTGCAGGGTGAAATCATCGTCTGCTTGTTTTTTGTGAACGCGAGATGTCTACCAAGATTAATCTTATTGATCTGAGCGGGTCGGAGCCGGAGAATGTTGATTTTAATCACAATTGAGCTGATAGAGATACGGGTTTATGCTTTTCTCTGATGGAGATGAGTTGATACCTGTTCAAAGCTGCTGTTTGGTTCAAAGTGTCAGCAGCCAAATGAGCAGACATCGCTTTACGCTTCTCTGAAATTATGGAGCCAAATCTGATAAAACGTTAATAAATTGAAAGAATCTGTTACCTGAAGCAAACACGAGATTTATGTTGTAAATCACCTGTTTGCAATCAAACGTAATTGTTTATGAATAAGCAGTCTGCTAATGCCATGAAAAATATTAACTCATCTCTGATTGTTTCTATTTTGTTTCCGTGGAGCTAAACTATCTCATAACTTAAACGATTGATCGATGCTGAACGTCAGGGTTGCTTTTTACTCTTTTTCTGCCCAATCTAAGAAAATTCAAAAACTGATGATGAAGATCACTTCAAAGGGAACAAAAACATCGGTTTACACACCGGTTTCATTGGGATGTCAGCTATTTAATGTTTTCATGTTCATACTCTGAATTACTTAAGTTAAGTTGCATTAAGTTTCATAAAGGTGATTTAAACTTCACAGGTCGTGACAGGAATTCAGTTTCAGGTTTTTAAAGTATTCATTACAATAAATGTCATCTACTTTTCTTTTTTTTCTTTACATATTTAAGAAACCATACATTAACTACACTGCCAAGTAATTCCATCATTTGCCTTTACACAGCTCTGAACATGAGAAACATTTTCTTCTTAATCGTTAGGGTTTCATACCAGACCTTTACAACTTAAATTCGTCCTGGAATATTTTCTACAATCTTTAAGAGAAATGTTGACCATTCTTCCAGAAGAGTATCCGTGAGGTCAGACACTGATGTTGGACGAGAATGCCAACACTTTGGGTTGAGGTCGGAGGCCAGGTGTCTGTGTTTTGACCATTTTTTTGTTGTTTGTTTATGTTTGTTTGAGTTCATTATTGTTTTAGCGGTGTCGTCATATAGTTTCATCTATTTGCATTTTGTTTCTAATTAATTTTTATGCTCTATTCTTTATGCATTTGACACTTTAGCAAATATTTGTTGAAGCCGTCTGCAAGATGCTGGATTCTATCCACCTGTGGTCGAGGGAGAAATTGATTTTTTCTACCAGGGACAGTAAATGATTTTTTGATTTTGATCTTCAAAGTAAAAACCGGCTCTTTGGATGTTATTTTTGAATTTCAGTTTAAAACTTATTTTAAATATCCAGGGACGCTGATGATTGTGGAGGTTGCTGTTTGAATGGGCTCAGTCAGGTACCAATGTTGGCTTAAAAAGTCTAAATCAAACATTTCATCTTCACCTATGATACTTTTTTTGTTGTGTTTCATTTTTCAGAATTTGCCAAAGTCATTTTCCAACATTTAACAGTGATGTGCATTGTAGTTGTACAACTGTGCAAACTGATGATGACCAGTAATGAACTGTGATTAATTTGTCTCGTTTCACAGCTAAATGCGTTTTTAGTGTAAATCAAGGGTCTGACAGTAAAACCATCTAGAGAGATTTCCTTTCCACTAAATCAGTTAAACTTTTGAAAATAAACCTAATTATTTCTTGACTTTTGTTTCGTTTATGTTCTTCATTCTGCCCCTAAATTCAGGATGATGTTTAATAAAACTGCTGTCATCAACTCTATGTGTTAGTGTTGTTGTCTTTAAAAGTTAAACGATTTGCTGATCATTGTTTAAGAATTGTGGTGATCATGTTGTAAGTTCTGGCTGCTTTTATGTTTCATTAATGAAACTGAACTGAATGTGTTGCTCAGGCTGTAAAATTAAATTGCCATAGCGGTTTTATTATTATTATTATTGTTTTTATTATTAGTATTAATATCGTTATTATCAGCAGTAGTGGTGATTGTTGAAGTTGCATTAATAGTTATAGTTTAAGTAAACAGAAGTATAAATTACCTTTGTAACAGAAGTAGTAGATATTGGAAGTAATTAAACATACGTTGTTATTATTAATATTATTATTATTATGTTAGGTGTTTTTTGTGCCAAATATAATTATCATTAACACGAATAGCTACTCCACCTGCTATAGCCAGGTGCTATAGCCAGGTGCTATAGCCAGGTGCTATAGCCAGGTGCTATAGCCAGGTGCTATAGCCAGGTGCTATAGCAGGTGGAGTAGCTATAGCATGTACTATTGCTACTACACTCTGAGTAGAATAGTTTTGTAGTAATAAAATCTTTGGTGATTGATTTTATAATTTTCCTTGAGAGTGGTTCAGTTCTTTTTTCTTAAATTTGACCTGTTTGTCACCAACGCTGGGTTTGAAGCTGAGGATGAGCAACAAAGCAACAGCAGGAGGTGATTAAAGATGGAGGTGGGGCTGTGAGTCTTTACTCACCCTGAAGTGGAAGATCCCTGCGTACGAATCCGACAGGCTCTGGTTGGGGGGAACCACCTTAGCAAAGAGCTTCGAATGGACGGTGAGAGCGGAGAGGGCAGCCAGCAGCCAGCAGTCACCTGGTGAATAAAACAAGCACACAGTCCAGTATGGAGCAATGACATCTTTAGACTTCTGGTATTAGCCTAAAGTGATTGCATGTTTTTATATTTTAGGTTTTGCATGCTGCATGTCACAAGGTCCTGCAACATAAAGCCACATTCCTCCCCGACAGCAAACATCTGTTCTGTCGCCAGAGACGCTGCAGGAACCGTCTGCATCTGCGCGAATCTCAAGTTTTAAAGGAAACCACATGGTTGAAGAAGAGGCTGCAGGAGGTGATTGATCTGTTACTGGACATATTTACACATGACTGGAGACTAAACTCTTCATTCCACTAATCCCATGAATGGAGACAATTAGATGCTGTGCAGAAAACCTTTTGTATTATTATTAATTGTTTATAGAAAACAGGGCTAGTAAAATCAAGGGGATACAAAGGACTGGTCCAGTCCAATAAATACTTCTGTCTTCTTCTTTGCCAATAAAAGCAAGCCGCATGTTCTCAAACTCTGACTGTTTTAAGCACATAATTCATGGATTTAAATCCTCCGTGGCGTTATGTAACGCCAGTTTATAAGAAATCCATTGTGATTGGTGCTCTTACCCAGTTGGCCCTGACAGATATCTGTGGTCCCAATGGTGTCCTCCACAAACAAGGCATCTGCACTGATTTCCTTAAGAAAAGCAACAACAGAAACTGAGACCATGAGTGACTTAGTAAGAAGTCAAGACAGACTTTAAAAATGCAAAAATACAGTTTTCGGGTAGATAAGTAGAGATTTTGGGGAAAAATATGACATCAAATTTAACTGAGAAATTTGGGCAAAGTTTTTAAATGTGAAAAGATCCTGGCAAAACATTAGAAACACACTCTCAATTGGGGTTCATTTGTTAAAAATATAAGGTAATTTATGGCTGTCACACACCTTGGGTCGCTTCCATTTGATCTCCTTCGCTGGATTTGGGTCTTTGGGCATCCCGATGGACTTCTGCTCAGCAGGAAAGGTGGGATCTGCAAACAGCTTCTCACCCTTCAGACACTCCTGCAGCAGAGCGTCGAAGTCCTGGTTCTGGAACTTCACCGGGTTGTCGATGAAGCCTAGAGGGGCCGCAGCGCCGTCAGAAGCCATGTTGCCCGCAGGAGGAGAGAAACGCAACTGGTGAAAGATGCAAACTGAGAGCAGCTGGCATTTAAATAGGAGAGCACACACCCACCGGTTCCAAGGAGCGCCTCCCCGGCTCGGTCCAGACCAGAAAGGAATGCAGAGGCCCCGGGGGCCCAGAGGAGCTGGAGTCCTGGTAATGACTCGGTGCCAACAAGGTCTTTGATCTTTCTTATTTGACATCCATCAGCACCTGAGCGGACAGGAAGAGTGTAAAAACAGCAGTCCTACCGTTAGAAGGCACTTCTTCCAGCTCTCTCCTTAACTCAGCTTTTCTTTTTTTTCTTCTTGTTTCTGCGTATTATCATCTCCATGTAGATCCAGCTCAGGGTGTTTCTGTGTGATAATCTACACCCAGATTCCCAGAAAATACAGATATCTGTTTTTTCATGTTTTAAATATGCTCCCAATCTGATCCTTGCAGCTTGAACGCCACACCCACAAATAGAAATAACAATAAAAAACCTTTACATGAGGATTCAATGGACAGAGAAACAGCAATCTACAAATTAAATTTGCTGTTTTTATTTCATACTTCACTTTCTAGGGTAATTAGATGCGTGTTCGTGATCCATCGCTTCCTGTTTCCCCTGGGGCGAAATAAGAGGTAACACGTTCTCTTCAAAAGGGGAAAGATGAGAGGACGTGTCATGGAAAACTGGAGCAGAGCGGCATCTTGGGGTTCCAAAACAATCATCAGGTGACATCTACATACGAACCAATTGTTTGGTTGTGATGTCAAAGGGAATAATTGTCTGTTCAGGATGTTAAGAGAAGTGAGAAATAAAAGTAATGCAGCCTCTTGTTGGTAGAGAGTGGCATCATTCAGTGATGAATGTGAAAACCATATGGACCTTACATAACACAGGGTAGAATAGAATAGAATAGAATAGAATAGAATAGAATAGAATAGAATAGAATAGAATAGGAAAAAAGGAAAGAACAGGATTAAGTAATAATGGTATTGTGCACATTAAGGACAATGTCATGACATAAAAATAGTGTGCAGTTATCAGAAATGTTGTTCTCTCATCCAAGGGATGTGCAACTGAGTAGGATAACTGTTTTGTTTTTTAAATGTACATAATCTGAATTTGCATTTGTCCATTAAAAATCTAACAGACAATTTACAATACATGAAAAATAACAACTGTACAGAAAATCAGATGGGATCAAGACGAGTAGAAATGGTGCTTGAAATGACTAAAACTGAGCAAATAACAGTAGAAATACCAGCGTGGATTGTTTTCACTGGGAGCAGTGATGGCTAACCACTGCTGGGAGGAAGGATCTGCGATAACGCTCCTTTGTGCACTTGGGATGCAGCAGTCTGTCATTGAAGGAGCTCTTTAGCAAGGATTATTTTACCCAGAATCCTTCTGTATCCCACCAGCTGTTCTAAAAAAGATGACAAGGTTATGTCCACATTGTTTTAGCTAAAACATCAAAGATTTCTAAGATCAAACCCCTTTATAAGGAAGAATGTAAATCAGCCTTTCACCCTGAGGAAACTCGTCAACTTTTGAAAGACTCACATTAATCTGCTTATTAAAATCACACCATGTTTGATTATTTTCCCCCAGCATGAAGTTTGAGTTTTATATTTATTTTCATTTGCATCTGGAGTTCAGGTCATATGGATGTAAAATTTCAGCAGCTTTAAAAGATCTAAAGATATTTCCACAAGTGAGTAGTAGCTAATTACATTTACTCATCGTATTATTTTAATTTTGGTCTATTAAAATACCATGATTTGTACACAGATTTGTATTTTTGTCTTTCTGATGACAATATTCCAAATATCAAATCACATATCAGTACTTGAGTCGTCTTTTTTACCAAAAGGTTTTTTACTAATACTTGAGTAGTTCAGTTTCTTGGACGGCTTGTCTTTTACTTTTACTCCAGTAAAAGTATGTTGAAGTAGAGCCATCCTGACTCGAGTACACAATTTTTGTCCTCTTCTCTCCTCTGCAAGTTTCTCTATCGGAGACGAAATAAACAAAACAGGTTGCAGTTCCATAAAGCAAGCAGCAGGGGGCGATCTTCTCCACCGGCAGGACCCGCACCATGTGGCAGCAAATGGTGACATGATTAGGTTTCTGTAAACCAGTGTAACGGGGCAGTACTTTTACTGTCGCTGTTGAATTGTTGAATATCTGATTTAAAAACTAAATTAAATACAAGATAAATATCATAAACAGATGATATTTATATGTTTATGATAAATAAACAGATAAATATCCCACCCATTTGGACTGCCGTTGAAATGCTACCCAGCACCAACTTTTCATCAAATGTTTTCTCTTGGTTGGAACATAACTGTGTTATTGTAGAAATGTGTGCTGTGTGAATGTATTAAAGCATGAAATTGTAATACTATCATCCGTTTTATAGTTAAAACTGACCTAAGCTTTCTTCGCGCTCTAAGAGAAAATGTATCAGGCCTTTAAAAAAACTATCTACAGAATATATGACCTTTGTGCCAAGGCAAAGACAAAAATGCAGTGGTGTACAGATGCACTGTACCTTACTGTAGTTCATCACTGTACTACACATTTTCAGCTGAATGTAATTTGGGAATAACTCTGCTGGTGCTGAAATATTGTTTTCTGTTTAATCTGCCTCATTCCATTCACAAAGTAAAGGAAATATACTGTCTTTGTTAAGACATCCTGCAGCATAAGGATCCACTCACAGTAAAGTAATATACAATTCAGTCCTGTTTATTTCTATAGAGTCAATTCACAAGGTCCTTTACCAAAACAAATCAATCCAGTTGAATCACAGATGTTTGATCATCGTCGTCAACCAATGCTGTCAAGTTCAAACTGGTTCAGATGTTTTCTGTCTAAGGAAACCTGGCAGATTCAACTGATTTGCAGTGAGTGAAGCTGCAAATCCGGGAGGGACTCAGAGTAGAGCCGCTGCTCCTTCACGTCGAGAGGAGCCAGTTGAGGTGGCTCGGGCATCTGGTCAGGA
>CAEGAE010011941.1:0-33088 GCA_903067095.1 Girardinus metallicus | reverse complement strand
TATATATATATATATATATATATATACATTTTAAAATGGAGCAAAGCATAAAAAAAAACATTTTCATCCAAAAATGATGTAATAAAACCAAGAAGGTGCATTTCCATTAACTTTCTATTGGCTCAAATTGGAGTTACGAAAATAAATTCACTTAATGGAAACATGTCATTTTTGAAAATGAAAAATAAAACTAGCTTCGTTTAATAGGACGAGGTGGGTTTTTTTCATATCGAAATTGGTTTATTTTGCAATAAACCAATTGATCATGTGACACATCGAGAGTCACATGATCAACAACCGGATGTTGCTACTGGCAGAAACGACAAGGAAGACAGCAGGAAGTGGTAGGAGGAGGATGTTTTCTAACAACTTACCACATGAAAAAAACTTAATCACGTGGTATTTTAAACGCCTCTCTAATTTAATGGGAGCACATCAATTAGCAAAGTTGTGTTTTTTTTTTTTATATTAGGATATTGACAAAGTTTTACACACATATAATGGAAACACAGCCAGTAACAGTATGCAGCCAAGTGACTGTGATAATTGGAGCTACGAAAATAAATCTTCTTGACAGAAACACACCAATTTCGATAAGGTGAGTTTATTTTGGCTGTATCACAAAACTGCAATGGAAACTCACACAGGTGGCGGAAAAGACAAAGAATTTGACCGGAAGTGGTAGGAAAATGATTTTTAACAACCTACTGCGTGAAATCATGTCTTCACATAGGATTTTAATTGCGTTTCTTATTTAATTGAAACACCATAATTTCGAAATTGTGTTTTTTTTTTCCCCAACATTATATGATTTTTGAGAAAGTTTGGCGCACATTTGCAACTGAAGCGGTTTGTGTTGGATTTTCCTCCAGCGTTTCCGGTGTCATCTGACAGAAAACTCCCTCCTCTCGTAGCACTAACACCTGCTCCTCTTTGCAGATCAGTCCCGGGACTCGGGCTCCCCGAGGAGCGCAGTTCGGGTTTGATGCTGTGGAACTGAGCGTCTCGGCCCGATGATGTTCATGTCACTCGTCTCTGTCTCCGGTTTTCCCGGCGGGCCGAAGAGTTTTGCTCTTCCTCTCATTTTCTTCCCTTTGCTTTCTAATTTCCTCTCCACTGCAGCGCCGAGTCCCTGTCGAGTCTAGCGGATGAGGAGAGGAGGGACGCGGTGTCACTTCCGTCAGGGCCTCCCATCTATCCCCCCCTCATGTGAGTGCATTCATCCCAAACACGTGGAGAAAAAAGTCTTGCAGCCTGAAAAGCAAGCCTGTGTTTTTGTTTTCATCTCTTAAGCTCACTGGCATTTCACAGCCTGTTTCCTTGTCTTTTTTTTCCCTTCATGTCGTCCACATGCAACCTTTCCTTTGTTTCTGCATCACTCCTCTGCTCATATTTTCAGCTTTCAGGTTTGTTGTTCTCTTCGTAATTCTCTGAGGACGTTCACCACTGATCACAAAACAAATGAAATTAAACGGACGACGAGACGAAAGGGAAGCGCTTCAATACTGAAACAACACTGAAGCGTCACACATGCTGCACCATTATGCAAAAATCACATTTTGCATGTTTTTGTACTACTAAAGCATATTAGAGCCACTGTAGAAAAAGAAAAGAGGAATGTATTTCTGCCAAATAACTCAGAACTTTTTAGATTAATCTCAGAAATTGTCCAGAAAAAAATGAAATATCTGAGTTTGAGAAGTCACAAAATTTGTTAGAAAAAATGTTGAGATTAATCTGGAAAAAACAAAAAGTGGAAATTTTCACATTTTGTCTTTAACTACAAAAAAAGGACATTTCTGAGCTTGAGAAGACGAAAATTTGCTTGGAAAAAAAATATAATTTTACAGAAAATAATTTGGAAATTTTGTTGAAAAGTTGAAAATTTGATATTACTTTGAGAAATTTTCTTAAAAAAACTTGGGAATTTCAGTTTAAATAGTCAAAACTTTTAAACTTTTGAAACGGATAAAATTTCCAAAAGTCAAAAATTTTAATTTTTGAGAACATTTTTAAACATTTCTGATAATAATCTTGAAATTTCAGAGCTTTTGGCAGAAATGTACTTATTTTCTGCCTACAATGACCCTAATACTCCGTTGTACTTCCAATTGGGTCTCAACTGGTTCTAAAAACAGCCCAAGCACTAATAAAAACTACCAAGCTGTTTTCTGGCAATACGTTATTGTTTTTTGGTGTCTGGCAAAAGAGCTGTTTCAAAAACTTTCCAAATGCAGTGCACATTTCATGGACTCTGCACATCACCTAGCAACCCCAGCAGTGCTCAGTCCGTTACCTAGCAACCCCAGGCTGAGTTCCAGCAGGTTTAGACTATTGGTTTTACTGCTGTATGTGCTGTACAATGGCTGCTGGAAAAGACAAGAGTTGAAACTGTTAAAACCTAAACAAATTGAACAACAAAAAAATAAGCTTAAGAAAAAAATAAACACTAAAACAAAATTTGTACCAAAAAGAAAGAAGTTTGAAAGTTGAATATAAATTAAATTTAAAAAAAAAATCTGTTTTGTTTCTTCTTTTTTTTAAACTATTTAATTCATTTTTTGATGTTCACGATTAAATTCAATCTTTAAATTATTTTTTCTTCACTTTAATTTCCCAACACAGACATTATAGTCCTTATTAGGCTCCGTATAAACTGGTTATTGGGTGAGATGACTCTCCAGGATGAGAACTGGAATAAAACCATTAAGGTTCCAGGTGAAGCTTCTCAGCAGCTTCTTAAACTAAACTGCACATGGACATGAGGTGGGAGATCTTTAATCTGCTGTGCATCATTAACTAACCACTCCATTACTGCTGCATTTGCACAGTTTATTATGCTTGAGGAAACTGATTTCTCTGCAAATGCTTTAAGATCCATCCACCCTGACGCTGCATGTCTGCTCTTCATCATCATCGTCATCATCATCTTCCACCCATCTGCCCGGTTATTGAGCCTCTTCCTTCACATATCAGCCGTCCGTCTCTTTTCATTCCTTCATGTCTGTTTCTGCACATTTCTCCTCCAGCTGCCTCTGTTTTCCTCTCTGAGCTGTTGGCAGCATCGCTAAAGCGCTGTCAGCGCCGACCTTTACCTGCACCCCTCTCTCTCTCTCTCTTTCTCTCGCTCACACACACACACACACACAGTGAAGTCTGAAATCCTGATGCACATATATACTGAAGAGTACAAAACACTGCATCAGTAAAGGACAAAGAGGTGGAGGACAGTTGGTGAAGGAGTGACAGAAAAAGATGGAAAACAAAGCAAGAGAAATTAAAACGTAGAGGAGGAATCAAAAACTTGACGCAAAGGTATCGATATTTTGTAGCCTTCCTGATAATCTGGGAGATTCGGTTCAATTTTGGCCAAAGTTGCAACATTTGTTACATGTTTTCGATTCTCTTTTGCTGCACTGTGTGAAATGAACCAAACACATTCCCTCCTCACATGTGGGGGCGCTGCACCAAGAACTACTAAAGCAAACGACACGGAAACCTCTGAAGGAGACACTGAGCCCAACTTCCTTCTTCTCAAAATGTAAACAAAGTGGAGTGATATCAGATTTCAGCAGTTCGAGGATTTCCCCTTTATCGTTGGTCCTAGCCTTTTCTCCATGTAATGCCAGACTCAGACATTTGTTTTGGTTGTATTTACCCAGAATGCTTTCTGCTTTTGGAGCACTCTTTGGTCTGCTTGGAGTTCATATATGTATTCAAACTGCAACAGAATTCAATTACGCATTCATACCTCCCCTAACAAACTATTATGCTTCCTCAAATATGTTAGGAAAGGTTTATGGCCTAAACAAAACATGCTCATTACATGTTATGCTCAAAATCATTCTTAGTTAATGAGATTTTAGTCTGCTCAGTTGATGTCCTTTCGGAAAGAGCTGTTTTAGAGCGTCTTGTCACATTAAATCCAAATAAGCAGCTTCTGGCCACGCGCCCCAACTCAACGTTTACACTCAGCATCAAAATGTTTGCAAATCGAGGCGCAATTATACAACCGTACATCTGTGAAAAGCAAAAGCGGAGCCTCCTGCATAACCAACAAGATTGCAGCAAGTGCTTTCTGGATGGTTAGCCAACAACAAAACACTTGTCTTTTCCAGCAGCCATTGTACAGCGCATACAGCGGTGAAACCAGCTGACCAAACATGCTGGAGCTCTTCTGAGGTTGCTAGGTAACGGCGCAGTGTCTCCTGACTTGTGACGTGTCATTCTGGAGTTGAAACGGCCCATTTTCCAGACACCAAAAGAATATTTACTTATTGTCACAAAACTGTTAGGTGGATTTTTTTTAAGAACTTGGGCTATTTTTAGAAGCTGTAGAAACAAAAATGGAGGTACAAAAATCTATTGGATTATGGATCCCCTTTTAAAAAGAAGCCCCTCTGTCTTACATTGTACATTTTCTGACTCTATTTCAAGAATGTATATGTAACTTTTATGAAATAAGTTCTTCTGAAGTGTCCAATAACCTGGTCAAATGGGCGGGGGTTGCTAGGTGACGTCTGAACTCTGCTGGGGTTGCTAGGTAACAGTGCCTGCTGATTTGTGATGTTACATTCGGAAGGTTTTTGATGGGGCTCATTTTCCAGACACTAAGAAACAGCTGGGTGGAGTTTTAGAAGCAGCAGAGACACAACTGGAAGCAAAAAAAAAGTGCAAAATGTGAATTTCGTGTGATAGGTTCCCTTTGAGATCAAAAGAGCAATAAGTGAACTTTTGTTGCAGAAGCTTTGTTGTGAGTTCTGCAGAGGCCAGATAATGAACCATCATCCGGTTCAGGTGAGAAAGAACAAAAGTGCGCAGGATGGCGGCGCTGGAGGCCCGACTTTTGGACGCCTCCTGGTCTGGATGCGGGGAGCGTTCACGCCGAGCGCCGCAGCTTCCTCTCTGGGAATAATCAGGCCCGTAACGTGAGCAGACAAGTGTGAGTGCGCGCCGCTTTGCACAGATGTCAGCCTTCCTGTCGGATCACCGCGGTGATTTTTCACAGGAGAGACTGAGGGGGAGGCCATGACCGCGACTCGCCTCGCTAACGTGGCTCTGCTGAAGCTTTCTGCCGGAGCACGATGGCACTACACGGCGACACGACGCCAGGAAAACGGCTTTAATAAAGACCCAGAGGAACATCAGGGCTAGTAAATCTGAAAACAGAGGTTTCACAGCGCTCGGCATTAAGCTTTAGAAAAATAAGTATCAGGGGCACAATCTCGAATATTTTCTTGCATTTCTGACTGAAATGTTTACATATACCCCCACTAATACATAGTCAGATCCAGAAGTGTATAGTAACTAGTTTCATTTACTCAATTTCATTTACTTGAGTAACTTTTAAAAAAAAAAAATACTTTTAGGAGTATTTTTGCTGCACTATACTTTTTACTTTTACTTCAGTAAGTTTATTATGAAGTATTTTTACTCTTACTGGAGTAAAATTTCTGGATTTAATATCCACTGAATGAAAAACAAACACGTTTTAACCAAAAATTAATCAGACACACATTTCAGCGGAAATTTTGGCATTTTAATGACCAAAATAACAATAATTCATATAAGTAAAAAAAAAATAAAAAATCAGGCAAAAAATAATTTTTCCAAATCAGTTTCTTTCAATATAAAACTTGAACAAAACTGCAGGTGTGTGTCTGGTGGATTTTTGGTTAAAACGTGTTTGTTTTTTATTCAGTGGGTCAAAAATCCAGAAATTTGACTCGACTAAGAGTAGAAATACTTCATAATAAAATTACTCAAGAAAAAGTAAAAAGTACAGAATAGTAAAAATAGTGTTAAAAGAAAAAAATTTTTCCAAAAAAGTTGTTCAAGTAAACTTGAGTAATTGTAACTAGTTAGCCAACTGGGCTAAAGGTTTCACTGCGCTTGTTCTCAGCGTTAACCTTTAATAAAAGAAGTATTAGGTGCACAATTTTGAATATTTTAAGTTATATATAACTAAAACTTATAAATATACCCAAACTAATATGCTTTTAGATCATCTGCACTTCATTCTTTTTGTAGCCTGGATGGATATTTAGCATCTCTTCTTTACAGGATCATCAGTTTCTTGATGATACGGCAAACATCTGTCTAAGTACGGAGTAATAAACCAGATTTCAGCTGATCAGGGTTTTCCAAAGTGTGGGCCGAGGGCCATTTGTGGACCTTATGGTCAATAAATTTGAATTTATTTAAATTTAAATACATTTCTCTAAATTCAAATACATTTTAATTTTATTTAGATAAAATAATTAAAAAAAAAATTTAAATTAAATAAATACACAAATTTTTATTTAGCTAGTTAAATTATTTAATTTCTCTTTGGGAGGAATAAAGTATTTTTGAATTTGACTTTGTAACTGAGGCGGTTTTAATGATAATTCATGAAACGTCTGTAATTGATCGGCTGCAGACTGAAGTGAAACATTGGCTGTAAATACATACATTTTTATTTTTACATTTTTCTGCCCTCTCACCCATCTCTCCCTGCATGTTCTGCATTTCTTTCCCTCCATCGTCTTTTCCATTAACAGGCTGCGACCTGAAGCTAAGTGCAAGCCCGACTCATCCTCCGTTTTTAAATAGCTCCACTTTTCACCAAACTCTCCGTCTTCTGAGCTCTTAGCGTCTCCCCGCCTGATGTTACTGATTTTATTTTCAGCCTTTAGCTCTTTTCTTTTCTCTCCTATCATACTTGTTGTTTTTTTGAAGATTCTTATGTCTACTGGTGGAAACAAACGTTACATTACAGTTGTAATTGCAGCGTTTTTTTCTCCTTTTGCTGTTTTTGGTTTGGGAAGCATTGAGTTTTGGAGTCCTGAAGATTATCCAGGTTTATTTATTTAATGTTCTTAGTTTTCTTTCACATCCTAGCAGTTGAAAAACATAATCAGTTTTACATTCAAAGCACTTTAAAAACAATGATAAAGCTGATGTGTTAAGAGTGTAAAACGAGTACAAAAATAAATTAAAAGCACAGATATATACGTATTAATATATAAAAATATTATTTTAGTATCATTCTGTGATGTACTGGATCATACAAAAAAAAATAATTGAAAATATAGTCATATTTCAAAAATATTTATAGTATTGAGAGAAGAAAGTAATAAAATTATGAGAATAAATTAATACATTTATGAGAATAAGGTTGTATTTTGAGAATAAAGACCTAATATAATGAGCATAAAGACATATTATGAGAATAAAATCTTAAAATTTTGAGTATTCTTGTAACACTACAACTTTATTTTCTCATATGTGTTATTTTTATTTTCTTACCACGGTCCTACAATCTGAAAAACTGATCAAATCTTCTTTTACTAATACATACAATAAAAAAACATTAGCTGGTTTTTAAAATCTTTCTAGCCAAGAACATTATGAGCCGCTGTGGACAGATCTCCAGTCCCTCATTTTATAAAATATGTTAACAAAAATAGTTTTTCTAGCTGAAACAAAAGTTAGGACACCCTAAAATAAACTTCAGTTTGCAGAGTTCTGCGCACAAATACATTAAATTAGTATTTTCTGCACATGCATGAACCTGAATATAGATAAAAAAGTGGTCAACTGGTGTAATTTTTAAAAACAAACCCCAGATGACTGGCGCCTGCGTATCACGCAGCTTTTTCTGTTTTCTGTTTGACTTGTTGCTTTTGGAGCGAGACCCAGCCGAAGCCTCTGTCTGCTCATTAATGATTCAATTATGGGACCGGGCCGGCCAGACGCCCCCACCCTCTGCATACATTTAAAATAATTGGGGGGATGTGAGGAGCAAACTCAAATTCTCATCTTCACAAATTAAGCGTGTGCCTTTAGCACAGCAGCAGACTGCGATATAGATAACACACATTCAGCTGAGAGTGATAATTAGTGTGCTAAGCCACTGAGCTCAGAGGTAAAAACAGCAGCACAGGAATGCTTTAAGATTATCCTGCTTAATTTATGTATAAACCCCTCAGTGATGTTGGCGTCCGACGGCCAGAATGGGTTTAATGCAAACCAGGAGATGAAATCATAATTTTATTCTCTGATCAGCGTTAGAAAAGGGAGAGTTGAGGGAAAAGTTGCCGCTGCTGGGAATTTTGGCTTTGTACGATTTTAACCAGTTTGAACCATGCGCATTCTTTCACTCTTAAGATTATTTTTCACACCTGATAGTCGGGTAGTCTCGGCTCGATTGGGGACCCAAATTGCAACATTTGTTGCATTTTCAGCTGCTGACTTTCGCTTTCACACAAAAATGAGCCAAAAACTTTAAAACACCTGTTCCCCTCCTCACCTGTGGGGGTGCTGCACCAAGAACCACTGAAGGAAACAACACAAAAACCTCAGAATAAGACACGGAGCACAAAATGGAAACAAAAATGGAGTGGCGTCCAGTTTTAGCAGTTGTGGAGTTTCTCTTTTATTGTTGGTAAAAGACTACAAGCCATTTCTCCATCTAATACCAGACTCGGACATTTGCTTTGGTTGTATTTACCCAGAATGCCCTGCGTGTAGTTCGTTTCCTGCTTTTGGAGTGGTCTCTGGTCTAATTGGCGTTCACGTCTTCATTCGATTTCACTCTAACCGAGCCCAGACTGAGGTTTGTAAGCGGATAAGAGTTTGTTTGTTTTTTCATCCGCATCAGAGTTTTACGTATTCACACCTCTCCAAATGACTTTGCAAACGGACTGGAGTTGGATTAAAACGGACAAAAGATGGCTGGTGTGAATGGACCCTTGGAGTGCTTTCACACTTGATAGTTTGGTAGACTCGATTCGTTTGGGGACCAAAATAGCAACATTTGGTACATTTTCTGCTGCTGACTTTTGCTTTCACACAAAAATGAATCAAACACTTTAAAACACCTGTTCCCCTCCTCGCCTGAGGGGGCGCTGTACCAAGAACCACTGAAGAAAACAATATAAAAAACATGAGCTCAACTTCCTTCTTCAGAAAATGTAAACAAAAATGGAGTGACATCAAATTTTAGTGATTGTAGTTTTTTTTTTTGTCTTTGGTAAAAGACTATGAGTCATTTCTCCCGCTAGCATTGAGCTAACACACACGTTTTGGTTGTATTTACCCAGAATGTCCTGCTCCAACAAATCAGGTCTCCAGTCTTTTTTGAAAATTGCCATGTTTGCATTAAGCAAATTTATTTTTGTAATTCCAATTTATGCGATTATACGGTCAATAGAAACGAAGCTGGTGTTGACCTCAGCTGTTCATGTATCAGTTTTAATCTTTTAATCATACCCTGAAAGATGCCTCCTATTTAGGTTGATGTAATGTTTGTTATTTGGACCAATAAAATAGGCAGGCATTAATGTTTTTATTGGTAGATCTCAAGTATTTGCATATGCCAGCTTCTGCACATCAATATTTCACATGGAAAGGTGGGAAAAAATAAATTTTTTCCATCTAAAAAAGCTGGCATCATAACAGTTGGACTCTTCTGAAATCTACTGAAACATCTATGTTTATTGCAGCTTGTAACAACTGGGTTCATCACACCTACTGAAAGTTTTTTAAATTCATAAATCATTTTCTTCCACGTTGAAGATCGATTTAATTATCCTTCCTGAACGTTCCTGGTTTCATCCTGTTGCACAAACAGCCTTTGTCGCAGTTTCTTTAATCTCCAAACACCATTTTGAGGCCTTTTCTTTCCTCTCACGCAGACATGAGTGTCAAATTGAGGCGATATTACAGGAGGAGATTGGCCTTTCTCTCTCCCTGAGACATCAGCCATCGATCTTCAGAGTCAACATGACACCCTGAGCCTCTCTGATATTTACACACAGACACAAACAAACAATGAAATCCTCAAATGCAGAAAGAAAAGACTGTGCAACCTGAGAATATTTTCCTTTATGTAAACAGACTTGTGTGTAAGACGACATTAGGGGCTTTGTAGACAGAAAAGAAAGAAGAAGAATACATTTCAGCCAAAGAACTCAAAAATTTTGAGATTAATCTCAAAGGTTCTCTAGAAAAAACAAAGACGTTTCTGAATTTGATAAGTTAAAAATTTTCCAGAAAAAAATCACGTATTTTGAGATCAATCTCAGAAATTTTCTAGAACAAACAAGGAACTTTCTGAGCTCCAGATTAGAAAATTTTGTAGAAAAAATGATGCATGTTGTAGATCAAGATCAGAAATGTTCTAGAAAAACTTGAAAAATGTTATTATGAAGTAGCTTGTCTTGAGTAAAGTTTGAAAAGTCAAAAATTTTCTAGAAAAAATTACAATTTTGGGAATTTTTTCTGGAAAGAATTAGGAAATTTCTGAGCTTCGAAAGTCAAACATTTGCTAGGAAAAATGAGGAAAAATTGAGATTAATCTCAGAAATTTTCTTGAAAAAAATTATAAAAGTTTGAAAAGTTGAAAGTTTCTGGCTTTTGTAACTGAAATTTCAACGTTTTTTTTCTTGAAAATTTCTTAGACTAATCTATATTTTTTAGTAAATCTGTGACTTGTTCAGCTCAATCATTTACTTATTTTTTCTAGGCAATTTCTGAGATTAGTCTCAAAATATTTGCTTTTCTTCTAGCAAATTTTTGATTCTTCAAACTCAAAAATTTTCTTGTTCTTTCTAGGAAATTTCTAAGATGTTTTGGCAGAAATCTTCTTTTTTTCTGTCTATGTTGTCGTACATTTGTCGTCTTCGCCTTGTTGGAGATGAAGAACCTCGCCTACTGTCTTCGGAGTAGAAAATCTCGTCTCAGAGTAGAAGTGAGCATCCTGCATCATGCCGGCGTGTTCCTCCTCGGGGTGTGCTGCGTACCAAATGTTCTCCAACATGTCTGGCTTCCTCCAGTGAGCACTACAGCGATTCTCACTTTCTGCCCACTTTACACCTCCCATTCAGGTCTATTTAAACCGCCGCTTGCCTTTTCAGCAGCTAGTGGCGCAGGAGGTCCGGCTATTTCTGTTCCACGCCGTCTCTTCTTGTTTCTGGCCCACTTCGAACCTCATCGGGGGGAGCGGAGGATTGTTAACCCAATCGGAGGAAGTGTTGAAGTTAAAGGTCTTCATGTCACAAATTTCACACTTATCAGGAAAAACACGAGGCATAAAGTCCTCTCTTGTGTTGTTGAATGAAATCTTCACGTGTCGTTCAGCTTTATAAATATCAGCCTGGTTTTCCTCTGGCTTCCCACGATACTCTCACCTTTAATCATCATCTTCCATCCATCCTCACAGTGTTTCTGTGATGTTTCCTGCTCTCTTGAACAAAGCAAACCACTGCAAATCCAAACCCTACCAATAAAACGTAACGGTTTATTGCCAGATTTAGCTCTGCTTGTAATCTGAGCAGGTTAGGTTCAGAGGATTTTAATAATGAAATGTCTCGATTAAAGGCAACTAGGAAAAGCAACAAACAAACATGGAGAATTGACAGAGAGCAACAGAAGGAACCAGTGGAAAACCAGAAGAGCTAATTATAGGTGAATGGATGCAGAAAGGGGGTAGACGTATTTCAATTGGGGACCAAATTTGCAACATTTGTTACATTTTCAGCTGTTACAATCCAAAACCCTTGGAAAAACCTGTTTCCCTCCTCACCTGTGGGGGCGCTGCACCAAGAACTACTGAAGAAAAACTTCTGAAGAAACTAAATGCAACTTCCTCCATCATGAAATGTAAACAAAACTGGAGTGGCGTTAGATTTTAGCAGTTGTAGGATTTCTTTCTTGGCTAAAGACAATAATCCAATTCTCACTCTAGTGCTAAACTAGCATTTACCCAGAATGCTGCGGTGTACTTCACTTCCTTCTTTTTGAGCAGTCTCCAGTCCGCTTGGCGTTCACATACACATTCAAACTGCATCAGAGTTCATTTTTCAATACCAATAACAATACTCACGTTGGTGTTGATCTGATATGGATGACTACCATTAGTTTTTGTTGTCACCTTGTGAACGTAAAATGCTAAATATTAAATGTATGCATGACATGTAAAAGAAAAAGGGACGCGGTATCAGTGTTTTGCTTCTAATTGTAAACACTGTGACAACTAGATAACAGGGTCAGGAAAACGTCTTCATTACAAAGAAAATGGCGAGGAAGAGGAAAGTAGGTCAATTATGCTAGCTTGACTTTGACAACATGTGAATGTGCTTCAGAATTTGGTGTATTTCAGTTCAGTTAAAAAAACCTCCACCAACTCTGAAAGATTATCAGTAGTGCAGGTTTGAATTAGCTAATCATTTCCCCTTCGTGTTCAGATGATCACTTATTAATAAAAATGTATTTAAAAAAAGTCAACATCAAGCCTGAAGATAAAAAACTGCAATGGACTAATTGTTCTGTGTGTGAAAATGTTTGCACGTTTTTTCTGACGTTCACTATTGCAGTTGTCAGTCAGTTTCTATGGCAACGGGCCTGTGTTTAGCTTAGCCGCAGATCGTGAGAACAGAGAAGAAAACAAATGTTTTTTCGCTGTTTTTCAACGTTTTTTCTGCGTTATGTTTCCGTTTGCGGTGGCGCACCAGACTTAATTGATAATCTGCATCTCCAGGTTTCATTTTATTAACCGGATCGTTCCATTGTTTGGCAGCGCAGCTATAGAAGATAAGGAAAAGCATCTTTTTTCCCCTCCAGCTTTGTGCGCATGCGCGAAGTTTCCAGACGTAAACAATAGAGTCGATATCCCCTCCGAGTGAACTGGGTTTGTCTTTTTGGACCGGTTCCTTTGGAGTAAGTGGACGGAGACGGATGGCTGGGTGGGGGTTTGCTCTGCTGATGGTCATAAATATTTGCTCTGACTACCTGAGCGGACCGACTCCACCTGCACGGGGTTAAAAACCAGCAATGATCCGGTGAGTCTTACGCGGAGCTGCAGAGGTGAGACGGAGGACGGGATGAGAGAGGAAGAGAAGTGATGACAGGTTATTTTTCACCTTTTCCCTCCTGACAACTGATGTTGTTTCCCGCCCTCCTCTGACGCGTGAGAGATCCAATCTCAGGCTTCCCTGGAAGGCCCTTCTGACGCCGCGTAACCAAATGAAAACCTTTATTACACGAACACACCGAGACCAGGAGGGAGGCTGCTAAACACAATAACGCGCCGCATGAATACAGAGCATCAATATGACACTTTAAGACATAGGAATGTATTCACTCTGAACCTTTTTACCCTTTTTCTCGTTTTAACCGCAAAGTTTCTGGTGACAGAACTCAAAGTAGCGCACAGATCTTCTTAATTTATCTTTTTTCCCTGAAGGCCTCAGAGGTTTGTTAGGGAGAACAACCAGCTAACCATAACATTTATTTTTGCTTATATGACCCCTAGATATGGTATTTCCACTTAGTGTCCAGTAATTATAGAAAAACAATGTTTGGGTGAAACTTGTGGAGCATCACGTTTATAATAAATTATCACATAACCAGAGATGTTACTGTCTGCACTTTGACAAGATGAGGATGAAGGCCACTGATAAAAATAAATTCTGAGAAAAAAAAAGAATTTGGACATTTTTCTCAGAATTCTCTGTGAAAAATTTTCAGTGAATTTTTATAATTTTGACTTATTTTCTCAAATTTCTGACTTTTTTTCCAGAATTATCGGAGTTCTGACATTTTTGTCAGAAATTTGACGTATTTCTCAAAATTCTGATACTTCTAATCTTTTTCTCAGAAAAACGAATATTGAATTTGTAGAATATTTACTGAACTCTGATACTAAATCGCTCAGCATGCTGGGGGATGCAGGCAGAGGCAAGTCTTTAGCTGTTCAACCTCGCACAGCGTTTTGTCAAACAATATCATTCTGGCATTTTTCCGAATTATATGTTGCATTCCAACCCTAACCCATTTTTTCCTGAATTTACTGAATTTTTAAGTTTTTTACATAATTTTTCTTAGACTTTTCAGAAATAGGACTTTTTTCAGAATTCAAAAACATTTTGTTAATCATTTTATTGGCCCTAAATTTTTTACGAAGAACATGTTAATGTTTGTGGTTGTGAAGATGATAAATCTTTTTTAAACGGACTGTTTTCTGTGTAAAACGTAAATCCCTTTTCATGCTGGAAGCCACTGGGACTCCGATCAGCTGACGGTTCAATTCTTATTCTTATTTCTGCTCAACAGCAGGAAGCTGCAGAGCCATAAAAAAAAAAGCCACACAGCAAAGAACCATCAGCTTTTTAAATGATTTTTATTCATCTCTATCCGCCTGCAACCTCCATTAAACCTCACAGTGTTTCAGCTCCTCAGGGAGGCGGCGGGACCCAAAAAGAGAACCGTGACAACTTGGAAAGATTTGAAGAGACGGCGATTCAGACGAAGGTGAAGACGTGGCGATGGCAGCTAATCAGGTGGGTGTGAAGCAGGAGGGTCAAGGTGAAAGTTCCTCTTAATACGATTCGATACTGTCGGGTTATTTCAATCTATTAATGCAACAACAGAGGAGTCGCACCCTGGGAGCGGTGGGAAATTTAGCTTCTGCGCGCGCCACGCTTTGGAGTGGAAATGAGAGGAAAAAGTAAAGGTCAAAATCAGCTTCCCTCCGGAGACGTTCCTCTGCCGTCTCTGCTGTACTTCACATCGTCTCAGATTCAGTTCAGCGATTTATCAGCGGACGGAAACGTGTTCAGCTCCAGCTGAGATCATGTCCAGAGCTTCTGCTTTTTACTCATGTTTCTCTGACTGATATTTAATGATTTAAGTTTCCATAAAGAATTCATTCTTCTGTTAAAAACTTTGCGGAAAACAAACAACACCCAACGTTATTCACTTCCAGTTTCCTTTCAGAAAAGGTGGGAATCACCATGGCAACCAGTAACTCCGCAGGTTCTATCTAATCGTCCTTGTATTAGCTTATCAATTAATCAAATTTTTGGTTTTTGAAGATTTAATGGTTGGAAAATCATTATTATTATTATTATTTTAAATCTTTTGCACTCGTCGGGTTTCCATTCCTCTTTTGATTAAATCTTGTTTATATGGTTGAAAAACTTATCACAATAAAAGTGTTTCATATCAGTCGATATTGATAATTATTGATTAATTTATTGTTTAAAATATTTGAAATACTACCAAACTGGTGGGGTGACCTTTCCTGTTGTTTCCACAGTTTTCACTTCACGCCATCGTTTTTTTTATTTTTAAGCAGTTATGAAGATTTATTTTTAAACAGTTGTGCATTGAGATTGTGGCCTTGCTGGAATGTATATTGCTTTTGTTTACACAATTTCTTTTATTAAAAAATCGAGTTTGAAAATCTCCGCAAAACTGCTGCTGCGCAAATTGCTCAACAGGTTGTTGCTAGGTAACCACAGATGGGGGGGGGGGATCTTGAAATTGCTTCTTACCCAGCTGGTCGTTGCTAGGTAACCACAGAGTGAGTAAGTTAGTTGATGTTTCCAAACTAGCTTAGCTAGCCGTGAGAAATTGAGCAGCTAAAGTCTTTCTTCTGCCTATATTACCCAGAATGCTGTGCGGTTCTGGCTCGGACTTCAGTTTATATTCTATAAACTGAATATTGAATATTCTATCAGCTGTATTATTATGTGTTTGTTGTTATATATATTGTTATTAATTTGCTGTCCAGCCCTATCAGGACTAAAAATGAGTTTATTAATTTTAAAAAGTTTTCGTTCTGCGTTTATCTCTCTGTATATCGTGACTAAATAAGAAAAAGCCTTTGAGTTAAAGTTCTTTCTCTCTTTGTTTTTCTGCATAGTGTTTTTCAGCAAGATTATAAAAGATATTCAAGGCTATTTATTAAATGAAGTAATTCCTTAAAGTTTGGATCTGAATCATTTCTATAAAACAAGAACCATAAACCATTTGTCCTTGGCTCAAGATTATGTCCTTTCAGAGATGCTGAAAAATATTTGAAGTGCAACCAGAGGAGGGTTCACTGCTCTGTTGAATCTGTTCTTCACATTTTTTTGTGGAAGCGATTTTGGAAAACAGTAATTCAGGTCTGATGAAACCTTTTAACCTTCAGTCTCTGCAAATTTTTTGATCAAATGAAGCCAAGCACTTGGAAAAAAAAAGTAATCTATAGGGAATTAAGCATTTTCTTTCTGAGAATGACAGTAATGTGGGAGAGGAAATGTTACATTTCTGAGGAGGTAAAGAAAATCAGCTTTTTGCATTTTGAATTTGCTCACTGAAAATGATTTTACTATTCTTGTGCATAGAGATTGTGGCCTTGCTAAAATGTGTATTGCTTTTGTTTACACAATTTATTTTATTAAAAAATCGAGTTTAAAAATCTCCCCAAAAAACAGAAGAGTGGATACGAACAATCTGTGAATTTTGGTATTTTAAGGAAATGACAATAATTTATATAAATAACAAAAAACAAAATCAAGCAAAAGAAAATGTTTTCCAATCAGTTTCTATCAACAAAAAAATTTATGAAACTTTAACAAAAACTGCAGGTGTGTGTCTATGAATTTTGGGTTAAAACATGTTTGTTCGTCACTCAGTGGGTAGAAAATCCAGACGTTTTACTCAAGTTAGAGCAGTGATACTTCATAATGAAATTACTCAAATAAAAGTAAAAAGTACAGCATAGGTAATATTCCTAAAAGTAATTTTTTTTTCCAAAAAGTTGCTCAAGTAAATATAATTGAGTAAATGTAACTAATTACTACATAATTCTGGTAAATGCAACCGAAATAAACGTCTGAGTCTAAGGTATGGAGAGAAAATAGACCCAAAACATCTGTGCGTATGGAGTACTGGGTTTGTAAACTGTCTAAGCCTGTTTGTGTGTAACTTTGAGTAAGTATATGTGTAACGCATGATTTATAAGCCGCAAGAAACATTTTGTGCGTAACTTCGGTAACTTTCAAATGTGTTTTTAAAAGCACACAACAATATTAAGAAATTATAAATACACAGTACATCTATACATACAATTACAAATTACACAAAGAATACAATTCAATACAGGTTTTTTTTTTGTTTTTTTTTACCTTCGACCTCACAAATGTGATAAAATTCTAAATTGCTCCAACGAATGCAATGTGCACGAATCGCTTCATACAGATAAACAAAACCACACGAACACAAGTCAAGTTGCCAGTGAGACTCTCTTCGTTCTTCCAAGAGCCTCATAGGTTTATGCGTAAATGATGCATTTAAATGCCAGTGGAAAGCTGGGTCATCTGAGCGTTGTTTTTGGTCTAGTGTTTTTTCCTTTTAAAATTTTTCACTTTACTTGCACCGACGTGGCAAAGGCACGGCTTGACTAAAGAGAAACCCTACAAGCGCTAAAGTCTGACGCCACTCCATTCTTATTTACATTTCATGAACAAGGAAGTTGCGCTCACTGTCGTCTGGGGGTTTGCCTGCAGTTTCCTGCAATGGTTCTTGGTGCAGCGCCCCCACAGGCGAGTGGGGGAACAGGTTTTGCAAATAGTTTGGTGTGGAAGAGAAGCTGAAACTGTAACAAATGTTGCAGTTTGAGTCGGGTGTGAAAAGAGTCTTTATCTTCCAATGGACCTGTTCAGGGTGTTTCATGCCTCTCGGGTTCTGATTCAGCAAAATCTATTTCTAGAAATCTATTTCTCTGCAAAACCACAGTAGTCACCCAACAAATGAATAATCCACAATAACAGCTTTTCTCATCATCCTTTGTAGTGTATCTAAACTGCAATAAACCCATTCATTCTCCCCTCTTGACTTGGCTTTGCTTATTTTTTCCTCCGTTTGTCACGGATATAACTGGTGTGACGCTGAGCAGTGTCTTGGCGCACATGAGTCACAAAAAGTGGTGAAACATGTTCACAAATCCTCTCGTCTAATAACGGCAATGTAAAAAAGCACACATGCTCCTATGAATAAAAACTGAGACAATATCTAAAAGCTCAAACGAGAGAGAGAGGAATGCAACAGAAAAGTCTTCATCGTTCATGTTGTAGCTGATCCTTCATACAGATTTAAACAACTTTGGCCTGGTTTTTTATTTAATATCTAAGCTTCAAACATAGATATGAACTAATGGTCTGGTTTCAGGCATGGCATATGTCTGTTCCTGAGTGGGTTTACTTTGCTGCCGATAGTGGACTGAGGTCATGCAATATTTACAGCAGATTTCCCTGAGATTTGCTTGCTTGTTTTCTCTGAGTGCTTCCTCCTAGCCAAAAAGCAGCATACCTAAAATAACCACTTTCTGTACACCGCCCGACAAGAAATGAACATTTTTGTGAATCAGAAGAGCATAAAGTTCATCCAGGGTCACTTCAGGATGTCTTACAGAGCTTAAAATAGGTCCTGATAAAGCAAGATGCCAATACAAATTCAGCTTAAAGGACATTTTGAACTAAACAGACCTGCGTTGCATGTGGCAGGGGATCGATGCAAATTAGAGACAACAGGACAAAGTGGTTGTGTAAGACTCAACCTGCAGTTATAAGGGGGTTTTTTTGTAGTAGCTTCATAGTTGTTCATAAAAGTGAGTCAAAATCCATCCTCAAGGACTAAACTCTTGTTCAACACCTGCATCAAATGGTGATTCATTACCAGGCCTGTGCAGAACTTTAAGACAAGCTGAGAATGTATGTGGATTTTTTGAATAGGCTTTGTTGGAGGAGAAACTTACCGAAAACTGGCAGGTTGAGGAATAGTGCTGGACACTCAATGGTCTACAGTCAAGTAGACAATTGAAAATACTTCTAGCTGCCTATTTTAATTGTCCAAACACTAAATATAGCTTAGTATGTATCAATACACTGAGTGGAAACCGTCTAAAAATGCAACTGATTGATGTAATTTGGCATCTGGAGTCTCTACGGCCACATAAAAAGCTATGGCAGGCCGATTTTGGCTCCCAGGCTTTGAGTTTGACACCTGGTCTCAAGGGGAGACATACCGTATCCCAACACCCTAATCGCTGGTTCTTACAACAGAGTGTTGGCCACTCTAGAAAGTTGGTTAATTTTTCTGTGAAGGCAATTTGGACATCTTCATCCAAACATTTGTTGTAACTAAGAAGGTATTCCTCTGTGTGAGGAGCTTCTCAGTCAGACTTCAGCTGCCTTTGTGGGTCTTCATTATCATTTAATGAGGTTAAAATGTGCTGAAATCTCAAAGTTTAAGCTTTAACAGATGTGTTTGCAGCTTCAAGATAAAACACAGAAGCAGCTGGTTTGTGTTTTTTTTCAGACGTCTCTGTCTTCGCTGCAGTCGGCAGGATGACTGTTTCAAACGGGACGTGACAACCTTGCTGTGCACTTGGCAGTCTGCTGGAGCCAGCGACCGTCACATCTACCAACGTCTTGTCAACAAAATGCAATCATCTCCTGAAAAATCAGATTACAGGCCGTTCTTCACATTTCTAATTTGATTATTTCATCAGAGCACTTGATCCGGAGACAGGCGATAATTCACTTAATGGCAGCCACACTTCAAAAATACACCCATAATAGCAGGAGGATATGGTAATTAATCTCAAGCCAGGAAAAGTGTGTTTTAAGCGACCTATTAGATTTGAGCCGGCTTGCCTGATGCATGGCAAGATGATGAGGAGCAGGAAAAATAAAGCTGCTGCTGCTGCAAGGTGTGACAAAAAGGTCAACAACCTGGGATCCGAAACTCCTTTACAGTGCAGAAACATAAAGGATTGTGGATTTAGCCGATGACTAGCATTGGTTTTAGCTGTCAAGTCGTCTACGTAACACGCTAAACCTTAAATGCGTCTGTGATATATAAAAGAAAAAGGGACACAGTTCTTTGCTGCTAATTGTCAACTCTAAAACAACTAGACAATAAAGTCAAGAAAAAGTTTTAATTAAAAAAAATAGCAAGGGAGAGGAAAGTAGGTCAGCTATGCTAGCTTGACTTTGACACTTTGACGTAGATGTGCTGCAGAATTCAATGTGTTTCGGTTCAGTTAAAAAAATATAATAAAAGGGGAAAATATGTAAACCCACATATTAACACTCTCACAGAAAATCAGTAGAACAGGTGTTGATATTAGCTAATTAATCAGACGATCACTTATTAATAATCGCCACATAAACGTCAAACTGTAAAGCTGTAATGGATCGAATGTTCTGTTTTTGTGTGGGAAATGTTTGCTTGTTTTTTGGAGTTGAATCCTGATACATTAGTGGCATTGTAGCCAGTTATATTTTATGAAATAAACAGGTGGGTTTTAAACCTTGATATAAAGCTGCAGTATGTAACTTTTATAAAATGTGTTTTTAACATGTTTGACAAAACTGTCACCATGTCATGACAGTTTGTTATGAGAAAGATAATCTGTGAAAAGACTAATCTTCACTGAGCTACTATTGAAGAATCGCTTTGCTGTCAACCAAAACAACCAATCAGAGCCAGGAGGCGGGTCTCAGCGCTGTTAATCTGTCAACCAACCTCAGGTATGCGCTGTTAAATGTTGGAGGAACAACGTAACGTTACAGGAAAACAGGAAAACCGTTTGTCCACCATCATCGGTGGCTGTGCTAACTAGCCTTAGCATTCACAACAGGTTGCTAGCTGCAACATAGCTAGCAGCACAGCCACACTGAGGTCTGATTGACAGTGCTAAAATCTGCCTCCTAGCTAGTTTTACATTTTCTGGAAGTTTGTTTTGAGTTTATTTTAAGTAAATCAGTCTTTAATATTTGATTATTTCACTTAGCAAAACATTTTTTTTCCATTTTATAAGTGAAATAATCTGCCAATGGAACTTGTACTTTAAACAAAAACAATATTAAGAATTATTGGCCTAAAACAAGCTCCTATATGTTGTTGAAAAGTTACTTGTAAGTTAGTTTTGTCTTATTTAAAGTGTAATAACGTATTTGCACAAAAAACTAGACAAAAATACTTTGTAAGATTTAGTGTTGTTGGAGTGCTATACTGTTCTTGAATCCATTTTCAAAACTGCAGCTGTAAATAAGAATCATTATTTATGTTTTTTTCTTTTAAATAAAGATAGGAAACACCCGGAGTGCTAAATTTATTGTAAAGATCCAGAGAGAACTTTTTTTCCTTCCCGTTTTGCAGCTTCTTTGTGATTGTAATATAAAAATCAGAGCACAGTAATAGATAAAACACTGCAGACAGAAAGCAGAGGTGTGGCTTTATTATTCTGCCCCATTTATTTAGACTAGATGAGAGTCCAGTGTAAACACGCTCACATGATCCCAGGAGGCAAACCTCCAATCAACAGACAGCTTTACCTGCTGATTTCTGGTCGAACCTTCTCGCTCTGTGTTTACCTGCCTCACTGTGCTCCAGTCGATCTGAGCATGCTCAGTGCACCTGTGTTGTTCTGCAGCAGAAATGTGGGTTTCTCCTTTTAGATTGTCAGGATATTATACTCCTGTGGAAGAAAATGAAGAAACCACTTCTGATATTTGATGTTTTTAATTAAAAAAGGTTCGCATGTTGATGTTTTGGTTGTATACAACTAAATATTTGCTCAGTGGGTCATAGGAAACTTACATCTTTGAGTATTTTTACAGTTTACACAGTAAGAAGTTGGAATTTGTATTGAAAAATGTTGATGTTGCTTCTTTTAAGAGCCTAATATTTTAAAAGATTTAGAGTCTTTAAAGAGCATAATCCCCTGACTTTCTATCAAGTTACAACAAAATGTTGTGATTTTATTCACTGTTTCCAATGCATTTGAATGGTACCATAAGTTTTTATAAGAATTTAGAGCTTAACTCACTTCTCTGAACATATTTTTATTTTAAACACAACAAGCCTGATTTCACTGTTCCTGTTCCAAATGACCCAATATCTCACTTTTAAATTCCCAAATATTCACACCTTTGCCAGATTTTAATTTTAAATTATTTTCATTGAGACAAAGGCTGCATTCAGTCCTGTTTAGTCCGCTTTAATCGAACCCCAGTTCCTTTGTCTACAAAGCCCGATTTATTTGGGGAGGCGTGAACATGTAATCAAACTGATACAGACCAAAAAAGCGAACTCTGGCCTGCCATTAAAGTTAATTCTGACGCAGTTCGAATGCATATGTGCATGCTAAGCAGACAGGAGACTGCTTTAAAAAGCAGCAAGTGGACTACAACACAGGGCATTCTGGGTAATACAACCAAAACAAACGTGTGAATCTAGCGTTAGCGGGTGCTATGCTTCGTGTTTTTTTTTTACCAAAAGCAAATAAGAAATCCTACAACTGCTAGAATCTGACGCCACTCCATTTTTGCTCAGTGTCTTCTTCTGAGGTTTTTGTGTCATTTCTTTCAGTGGTTCTTGGTGCAACGGCCCACAGGCGAGGAGGGGAACAGGTTTTTCAAAGGGTTTGGTTGGTTTGACAGTGCAGTGTGAAAGTGAACCACAGCAGCTGAAAATTTAACAAGTGTTGCAACTTTAGTCCCCAATCGAATTGAGTCTACTGGCCTATCAGGTGTGAAAACAGCCTAAGACTCAGTGAAGCCACGGTGCCAACAGAGCAGTTTGATCCCGGGAAAGAGGAAGGAAATGAGGATCTGTGTTTGTCTGGAGGAGAAAAGGTGGACAGACGGAGAGTAGTTGTGGCTCATCCCCAGTGCCCGGCGTCACACAGAAGTCTTTCTGGCCTGTCACTCACCGTCAGCTCATATTAGACGCCGAGGGAAAACCCACTGGGATAGAGACAGGGATGAAAACTGCAGTTTGGAGGGAAACCAGGGAGGTAGAAAGTATAACAGAGACTGGAAGGGCATGGAAAAATGATAAAACCCAAGAAATAATGGAACAACTGGGTAGAAAAATAAAACATGTGAGATAAATACAAATTTCTTGACATGGTGAGTGGTCAAAGAAGCATTTCCTTTTCAACAAATGTACAGTTACTAAAACAACTCACCAGGATACAAAAATAACTTTCCAAAGCAGTATTTGATCAACACACACATTTTTGAAAAGTGGACATCCAGATGACCCCCAGCAGGTTACTGCCTGGAAAGGCCCATCACCTTTTCTTGGTTAATGAAGTTATTCGTTGACCAAGAATAACTTCATTATTGTGTCATTTGAGTACACATCCACCAGTTGTCCAACCAAAGTACTTTGGGTTTATATTCACGATTTGGTACATTTTCAGCTTGTTTCAGTCAAGAGAAACCAAAAACAACTTCTTCTATAGTGAACAAAAGATGCTAAACATTTTCGGACAATTCCGGTTTCGTTCAGTTTGGAGTTTTGAATCATTGTTTTGCTGCATAACCTTGGTGTGTCCAAATTTAATATCTTGAACTGGAGGCCAGACATGACTTTTTCATTGTTAGACATCATGGCTCATCATGGTTCTAGGCACTGAAGCAGCAAGCTAAACTGTCCCTCTACCTACCACTACCAGTATCAACAGTATGGAGATCGATATTGTTTATTTTGTGCCAGAAGTTACGGGACTAGTTCCACTTTTCCTTGCTAAACTGCAGGATATTTTCTCAAAAGTCTAGAAGTTCATCAAGATTTTTTTGGGAAGTGTTCGACAAACCTTTGTGTCCCTTTTGGTAAGAAGTGGGTTTCACAATATAACTCTCTTCAATGGATGCCATTTTTGCCCTCCCTCTCTCTAATAAGTTAATCCCTTTAGCACTTTATTTATGGTCCTTTTGTGACTTCTTGAATGAGTGGCTGGTGTGCTTTTGGAGTAACTTTGGTAGTTCTGCCTTTTTTAGGGAATGTTCGCCACTGTTTCTCATTTTTCCATTTATGGAGCCCCATAGACTTAGAAATGGCTTTGTAATAGTTTCAAAGCCATTTGAAACTATTACAAAGCTTTGAATCTTTGTAATTAAACTATTATGAAGTTTAATTTCAAACTGAACTATTTATCATTTTATATAACAATAAATTGATCAAATGAGATTCATTTGATAAAATGAATCTCAGAAAATTTCTAGAAAAATCTTGAAGATTTCTGAGTTTGGAAAGATAAAAAATTGCTCAAAAAATACATTTTGAAAGTAATTTCAGAATCTTGAACATTTCAGAGTTTTATAAGTCAAAATGTATTCATTGAATTTCAAAAGTTGAATTTTTTTGCTTTTGAAACCCAGAGAAAGTCCAAAGGTTGAAAGAGTTTTGAAATTCAGTCAAAAAAAATTTTGTAGAAATGTTGAAAATCCCATATTCTGAAGAATATTTTCAGCTTTGGAAACTCAAAATTTTCCTACTTTTTTCTAGAAAAATTCTTAGATTAATCTCTAATTTTTTAAGATTTTTCTAGAAACTTTCTCCAGAAAGTGATCTCTTGATTGTGTGAAATATGTGAAAAACAACTCCGTAAGGATGCAGATGGTTTTTCATAGATGGAGAGATAAAGAGATCTGGGTTTGAGTTAAAGGAGGAGGCGAAGGGCGGGGAAAAAGGGGCGGTCGGCACGCGCTGATTGGAAAATCTCACCTACGCGCACGCGCCAGTCCTGATGAGTTGTCGTTTACCGCGGGAACGGAGGGAGGGGTCTCCTCCTCGCGAGCCTTTTGTGTTTCGAACTCTCACATCTTGCCTATCAATAATTGAGGCGCGCGCCAGAGAGCAGACGGAGCTTCCCCTCCCGCGCGCTGCTGCTATGAGTGCTGCTGTCCGCCCGCTCAGCGCGCGACTCTCCCTCTGTTTGTTCCGGAACAGGAGCCGCTGACAGGTGCGACAGGAGGAGGAGACCAGGTGAGCGACCGGGACTGGACCGGAGCGAACACCAGCGAATCCATCCGGCTCGGAGTTTAACCGTTAACCGCAGCAGAACGGAGCGGCTCGCGCCGGTTTAAACTTCTGCTATTGTTGGGGCTTTTTTTTTTTTTTTCTTTTCTTTTTTTTTTTTTTTTTTTTTTTTCTTCCTGGTCCGGAATGTTGGTGCTGTGCCTGCTGAGTGCCGCCTGGCTCGCTGCTGGCCCGGTTCGGGCTCAGAATGAGACCGAACCCATCGTGTTGGAGGGGAAGTGCCTGGTGGTGTGCGACTCAAACCCGACCTCGGACCCGACGGGCACGGCGCTCGGCATCTCGGTGCGCTCCGGCAGCGCGAAGGTGGCTTTCTCCGCGGTCCGGAACACCAACCACGAACCGTCCGAGATGAGCAACCGAACCATGGTCATCTACTTTGACCGGGTGGGTCTGAAAACATCTCATACTACGGTTTTGTTTTTTTGTTTTTTTAACGGTCCTGGGGTTTAGTGTCAGTTGGTTTTGGGTCATTTTACAGAGAAAATATGTTAAGTTTGGCTCAAATAACTAAATATTTATGATCATTATTAGTATTATTGTTCCGTCTTACGTTGATCCGTGAGGCTCTTCCGATTCGTTTTTTCTCTTAAAACTCTAAATAAATTTTTTTAACTCTGCAGAAATGATGGCGACGCACATTTTTTCGTCCACCTCAGTGTTTTAAATGAATAAAACATTTTTTGTAGATTTCATGTGTTTAACTATAAAAAAAAGTCAAATTCTGTTAAAGTTAAAATAAATCAGACCAGTTCTTTTCACTTGTGTATCATAAATATGGCGAATTAAAGACGGAGTTTGATAAATCAAGGGAATGTAAACTAATACAAAGTCTATCTGCCTTTTTGTTGTTAGAAAACTGTATCCTTATTATTTAAGTTTTGTCAGCCTTTCCTTTTAGTTATTATTCTTTAAATTCTTCACAGTCTTGCTTATTGTGCCATAAAAGATGGAAAAACTATTATTTTTTCCCCTTACACAGAATCTCAGTCATCATTCATGAAAGTAGATGGACAGCTGCAGAAATTAATGATCTATGACTTTTCTTTTTGAATCTTCTTTAAAGTTTATGAAAGAATGTAAAATGTGAGGTTAAAGCCTCTGGAAACCGTTTTGATTTAGAAACACGCTTGTGATTATCTTCATTTTGAGACTTAAAGTGAGTTTTTTTTAAGTTGGGTTGAAAAATGTTTACTTTTTTCTTCTATTTTAAGTGTTTTTTTTTAACTTAAAATGTCATCATGTTCTCAAAAAACTGCTTTTGTTTTCACAGAAACTATTTTTTAATATGTTTTTTCTTTTCTTCCAGGTTTTAGTAAACGTTGGGAGGAATTTTGACGAGGAACGAAGTAACTTCATCGCGCCGCGGAAAGGGATTTACAGTTTTAACTTCCATGTAGTCAAAGTCTACAACCGCCAAACCATACAGGTAGCTGTTTAATAAGTCTAACTGTGTGTGTGTGTGTGTGTTAAATGTGCCATGCATCCGTTTGTTTTCTTGTAAAAGTTTTTATGAGAATCTGGTTGGAATCTGTCAAGAGAGCCGTGAGGAATACGAATGGAAAAGCTGCTTTTCATAATTCTTTCAGTAGTTTTTAGTTTAATCAGACACAAACATGAAACCTAATGTCAAAATATTTGTGTCTCTCACCTCCATAGATGCTCTCTTGATTCTTTTGATGCGTCAAAGCGTTAAAATAAATTTTTAGCCTTTGAGGTGCTGCGCTAGAAGCCAACCAGCAGAAATTATAATGCATCTCTCGCAAATTATATTGCAAGAAATGCAACATAAGGTGGTTTTACTTTATTACTAGGGAACTAGAATAGGTGATAATAAACTGGAAGTCCACCTGTCATGGTTGCTTGAGGTATTTAAGACTGTGTAGATCGAAATTGATGATTTCGATCTGCACAGCAGGTTAAGCAGTCTAAATCTGCTGCTTACATTTATTTAATGTGATTAAAACAGCAATTCGGTTTAACTTTTACTCAATGTCCTGCTTGGACGGCGTCTTTCACTTCATTTTTTGAATATTTAAGTGAGCAGAAATACTTCAGTTCTCAACATAAACTGAAATCATATCCGTCCAACGCGGCGCCTGTCATCCGTCCTGCACATCTGCTGCGCTGAAAACTCCCACCGCTTAATTGCCTGAGAGGCGGCCACCGTGGAGCGTTCAGGAGATGAGAGGCAGCGGGAGGAAGAGGAGAAGAGACGAGGAAGAATGGAGAGCAAACGGGGGGGGTAGCTACAGGAACCAAGATATTGGTTGAGCAAATAATTGGAGAAGATGGAAGGAGAAGGAAGAAGTTCAGAGAAGTTTGAAGAAGGCCACACATCTGGAGAAACCATTGATTAGCAGGTTTTGGATGTGGAGGGAAAAATAAACAGTTTTCTACCTGGATTTCTGGATGAAAATGTGAAAGGTGATAAAAGCAAGCAGTTTTCCTACCAATTAAAACAAAAAGGTTGCAAATGAAAGGTATCTGATCTACCTGCGATGTGACCCTTCGGTTCGTATTTACTCTACTTCTGCACATCTTCCTGCAGATGCAACTGTTTTCATCTCCGGTGCCACGCCTCAACAAACTGGAATAAATAAATTCACAGACTTTAGATTTGATCTTTTATAGGGCTGACGCAATAAACAATACATCAATTAATCGCCTGACAAATTAAAACAAGCTCAATTTCCATTTGCTTGATTTATTATTTTTCTGTTTTCTCCCTTTCTGCCTAAAACTGGTCTTCAGTTTGGTGCTTTGATCTTAACTAGCTCTTTTTTGGAGGACAGTTTTCTTTCAAGACTTCATAATTCATTTTATTTGTTGTTTCTATTGTCTTATTTGTTTATTTTTATATTTGAAATGTCTTCCAGTTCCAGTGTTGAATGTTCAATAGAATTTAAAGCTTACTGATATTTGAGAATGTGTTCTAGCATTATTATGCCATTACTATTACTTGAAAATGGTCTCAAAACAACAATTTTATCGTTTATTGCAATAACTTTGGGGACAATTTATCATCCACCTAAATTTGTCGATACGGGCCTCGTCTTCTATCCATTCAATAATTTCTTTAAATGGATTCCTTTTCTGACTCTGACCTCTCTTTAAAATAATCTTTTCCAAGTAAAACATTTATGATAAAGTTTTCACCAAAACTGGAGCATAGGGTTTTGAGATTAGGCTTGGACTTAAAGTTTTATCATAATATTTTGTGGTACTATTGTGATTATGACAAAAATGGCAATAAAAACAGTTTACTTTTGTAAATAACCAAAGAGAAAAGAGAAATCCTTCAAATACCAAAATCTGGCCCTCCTCCATTTCTGTTTACATTTCGTGAAGCAGGAAGTTGCACTCGGTGTCTTTTTCAGAGGTTTTTATGTCGTATTCGTTCAGTGGTTCTTGTTGCAGCGCCCCCACAGGCGAGGAGGGGAACAGGGTTTTCCAAGGGTTTGGTTCATTTGACAGTGCAGTGAGAAAGAGAACCACAGCAGCTGAGAATCAACAAATGTTGCTATTTTGGTCCGAATCAAACCAAATCTGCCGACTATCAGGCGAAAACACCCTTAAACCACCTTCCTGTGACTTTTAAACACTTTATCTGATAGATTTAAGTTTAACTGAGTCTCTTTGACAACAGTATATGCTGTTGGAAGTAGCGGCACACCGATTGCAGTTTTTTTTTTTTGGCTGATAACCGATCATAAAAAAGCTGATTTTTTTTTTGGCCAATATCAATTTATTTATTTTTTGGCTGAAAAGTCTCTACATATAACATCTAAGTTAACAATGGGGTCACTATAGTTTTGTCTGCCAAAGCAGAGTGTCTGATTCTCAGACCAGAGGTAGATGAGATTGGTTCCTCATTGACCACTTGTGGATCTCCCAAAATGAAGAAAATCGGACTTTATTTATTGGTGCACTTCTAGTTGAAAGCACTGCAAAAACCGGCCTTTGGTAGATTCTCTTACCAAGGGAACAAAAAAGTGCTTTTTGGATGCTCCAGTCAAGCTGGCCAAGCTGAAAACTTATTTATTTGTAACTTACCACAGAGATTTGACAAAACTAACTGAACAGCAACCAACAGTGTCCACTAATCGCCCTGATGGTTCAGAGAATAAAGGATTTCTTCTGAAATTGGATCAAACTGACTCAATATTTACTTTTTTTTCCTGGAAGTTGAGCAGCAGAAGGTTTTGTGGTGAATTGGGAATATTTTCGTAGATGTATTGTAAATGCTGGCACACTCGGTCTCGTGTTAATGCTGGGTCTGAGTTTTAATTGGGAGTTTCAGGAGGAAACTAAAACGCCTCCCATGCTGGGTGCATTATGGATCTGAAGGAACTGCTTCTTCATACACCGCCCTCATAATAAGCGTTTACCTTTAAGGTCATTGTGTTGGGAATATAACATCATTACATGTAAACGATGAAACTCTACATCTCTCCCAAAAGCCACCAAAATGATTGTGGTTTCTATTATTCCCTCTATATTTGCACATGCTACTTTATTCTGATGTGGCTCTTGAGTGGGCCAAACAAAGCATGCTTTCTGTAACATGTCGGAAATATTAAGTTGTATTCATGTGTTTTCAGTTAAAACAGTCTAGAAATTAAAACTAACTTAATTTCCATTTGCATAATTATTTGATTTTCTCTCCTCTCTTTCTACCAAAAGGTGGATGATTAAAGTCTGTGGGCTGGTGCTCTGGTCTCAATGAGGCCTTTTCAAGGACAGTTTTGTTTACAGACACTTCATAATTCATTTTATTTGTTGTTTCTATTTATTTATGATATTTAAAATGTCTTTCAGTTTTATGGTTAAATGCTCACTAGAATTTAAAGTTCAGAATGTGTCCTTCCATTACTATACCATTACCATTATATTACTGAAAAATGGTCTCTCAACAATATTGTCGTTGATCACAATAACGTCCGGGACAATTTATTGTCCAGGAAAGTTTGTTGTTGTGACAGGCTTATTGATCCTTGATTCCAATTTCTATTTATTTTTTTCTGAAATTTGTTTTTTGCATGGTCGTTAATGCTACTAATTAAACGTGACCCCAGTCAGACTTTTGTGTGAACGGTTTATGACTTCTAAGCGACCTGCAGAAGAAGAACGTTGACGTCACACAGCAGCGCTCGGTTCACGGACGTAGTAATGGACACTGCCGTTTTAAAGTTGTTGAGCAATGGGAGCTGACAATATCGTCACAAGATCATAAGATTGACACATTGCAGTAAATAACAAGACGAAGGAAGCTCATAAAGACAAAGCTAACTGTCGACACCGCTTGCTTGTTTATGTCCTGATTTACTGCATCTGGTTTCTTCTAGAAGTTCAACGATTTGCAGCTTTCTGAGTGATTACGGATTATTAAAAAGGCTGAACTCCCTATTAAGAGTTTTTTTTTTTTTTTTTTGGTCTGAAAAGTCAGTAAAAATAGCAACAAAGTCAAGTTGACAAGTCAAATGGCACAAATCAGATTTTTGTGGGGAGTAAAGATTGGAATATCACTGTAAAGACTTTCTTGAAGTTGTTAAAATGTTCCTATGCTTTTGACCATTTCTGTCGTTTACTGTCCACTTCTTTCTGGTATTTCTTGTCCCCCTTCATAGCTAAAAATAGTTATTAGGACTGGATGATATGGCTGGAAAAAGTAACACGATGTAAGTATTTTGTATAAGTCAATATCAATAGTTATTGATTAGTTTTGTTTTAAATATCTGAATTACTGACAAACTACTGGCGTGACCTTTCCTGATTTTATCCAGTTTTCACCCCACTACGTTGTAGCAAAACCTTAAACTGCTGCTGTGCATGTTACGCAGCCAGCTGTTGCTAGGCAACCAAGGAGTGAGTGAGTTGATTCCACCAATCTAGCTTGGTTAGCCGTGAGAAGTTGAGCAGCTAAAAGGCTTTTATCTGCCTACATCTCCCAGAATGCTGTGCGGTTCTGGATCGGAGTTCAGTGAAATCATTGAATATTCTACCAGACTCATTATCTATTTCTTGATGTAAGCGAGAGCGTCATCGTGCAACACACAGCCGTTGGGTCAGTCTCGCATGCTAGAACGTTGCCATGTTTTGGTGTTTATCATCCACGATTTTTACACGTCTTAACACACTGATTAAAAAAAACAAAATCTTATTTAATCCTGTTTGACTTTAGTTCTGCTTTTTGTAGGGGATGTGATGAGATAAAGGGTCAATAACAATTTTTGTTCATCCTAATGTAGGGATAAAATATAGCTTATATAATATTTAGTACCTTTATTTTATGTCTAGAAATGTGTCTCTTAGAGATCCGATAAGATTCATGTTTCTACCTTACTGAGATAATTTTGCGTTTCTTAGTGGATGAACTTATAGATCTAAGATGTTGCCTTTTATCTGCCAAACATCATAATGTGAAGCCATACTTTCTGATCTCTGCAGGAAAGGTCATGGTGATCATACATAACATGTAAATTGATATTCATTGATGGCAACACTAATAAGAATCCAGGAGTGCAGAACAACGCTTCGGAAATTATCCCAAAAGGTCAAATATAAACTCTCACCTTTCGGTCTTGTTCATTAGGTTCTTCTTATATATTTTAATAAATCTATTTGTAAGTAAAACATGGTGGCTGAGTTGAGTGAAATTCTTTTGTTGGGAGATAATGGCTCAAAATATATCAATGCAAAAGAAGGCCGTCTTTTAAATCATGCGTAGCAATTAGAGACAAATAACTATGATAATTATCTTATAAAAGCAGAGAAAAAGCATTTCTCTGCACGGTTTGGGATGAGCGATAACAGAGAAGACGCTCTTTAATTTGCTTTCATCTCATTACTGGAGACAAGCTGTGCAGCTAACTAACTGCTGCTTATCTAAATGTATCCTCGGTCGAACTTTAAACCAGAATCTGTTCTCAGAATTTATTTATTTTCCTTGTTGGGACTTTATTTTTGCTGCCAAAAGAGACGTTAGTTCCCACAAGGTGTCTGCATGAACAGATTTATGTGAATTATGAGTAACGTAGACACACAAACAAGGAGCGTACAAGCCAGATGCTTGGTTTGGTTTTTATCCAATAGATGTGTGTTCAGTTTGGCAGAACATTACAGACGGTTGATTTTTGCTCATATGTGAAAAAGATTAGATGATGATGATGATGATGGGAATGTTTCTTTTTTTATATTTAATGTGTTTAATCCTATTGGGTATTATTTTCAGGCGGGAGGGAGGTGCAGCTGGTAACTTTCCGGATCTTTCTGCGTGGAGTTTGAATTTTCTCTTCATTTTCAAAGCGTTATTAGACAATTTTTGACTAAGGCTCGTCATTTTGGCCAACATTATGCGTTATTTTAGTAGGAATCGAATTTATTTATTTTTTGGTATAGATGGACAATAAATCAATCATGACCCCTATTGCGATAGATAAGTGATCAAAATCAATATGTAATACACCCGGTAGAATATTCACTGAACTTCAGTTCACATAAGCTTGGCAGTATTTTTGATGTCTAGAACAAAAAAACAAATAAAGTATCATGGTAAAATCAACAATCTCGACAATAGAAACAGTTTTTGAGGGTTTCAAATATCATTACTTGCAATTTATTGTGACGATAAATGAAAGTTCTTGTCAGATTTATCACAATAAATGATAAACTATACGATAAATGCCCACCCCTTCAAATTGCGATAATTTTAATCCTCCTATTGTTTATAATTTAATTTCTATTTTACTATTTTTTTTTTTGTTCTATTTCTAGTTTAGAATTTCATTGCCATCAATTTCTGAAGGACAAAAACGCCAAACAAAATCTTATTTAATCCTGTTTGACTTTAGTTCTGCCGTTTTTGGGGAAGTGATGAGATAAAGGGTCAATAGCAATTTTTGTTCATCCTAATGTTGGGATAAAATATAGTTTATATAATATTTAGTACCTTTATTTTATGTCTAGTAATGTGTCTCTTAGAGATCCGATAAGATTCATGTTTCTACCTTACTGAGATAATTTTGCGTTTCTTCGTGGATGAACTTACAGATCTAAGATGTTGCCTTTTATCTGCCAAACATTGGCAGATAAAATGTTTGGCATTTAAACACAGGAGACAGTTTTTGATTTCTGGCCACAAGAAGCTTTCCCTTGGGCGTCGCCGTGACAACCGCTGACTCAGAGAGACAGGTGACTCAGCAGACTTGCTAGTTGTTGTTATAGACCTTTTTCACGCTTCCGCGTTTTAAAGCGGATGTGGGGTTTGACAATTTCCGGTGGCTATAGCGTTAGCATTAAAAGGCTAGGAAAATGGCGCAGTCTCGGCGGAGTTGTTTTTGTTCAGTCCGTGGCTGTTCGTGTGGGGCAAGAAAACAGCCATATCTGTCCTATCATGCGTTCCCGACGGACCCGGACCAACGGAGGCCGTGGATCCAAG